>OZ018317.1:186683287-186933287 GCA_963969495.1 Ceratothoa steindachneri | reverse complement strand
GAGAAACAATTCTTTTATTTTAAATTGAAAATATTGAAGCTTTTTTCCTCTATACCTTCCAAAGAATTATCTTTTTTTTTACTGGTTTCGTTTGGCAATTTAGGGACCTCAATATTCATTTAATTATAAGGATCCATGTCTAATTTTGATTCTCTTTTTAATTAAAAATTCTCCACTCGAGTGTTTTAAACAGCGATGATTTGGGGTGAAAACAACTGATCCACATTTCTTTACGTGTTTGCCTCACACGCGATTAATCTCATGCTGGTTATTAAGAACAAAGGATTCTATAGATTCTCGTTTTATTTTTGTTGTTATAGTTATTGGTTTTATTAGATTTAATCTACATTTAATGAAATAATTATGTTGTTTTGAAGTTGAATTTATTCCAGATTCCTTTTGATAAGAATGATTATCTAGCTTTGATTTCGGTTTTATCATTGTTTCTGTGCTTTTACGTTTCGTTCTTCCTCACGTCACATTATCGAAGTGAGTATATTACTATTTCCATCCAGTATTGATACTGAATATTCACGTATTAGGTGGTGCAGCACTATACACATGTCTATGGAATTATTATAATTAACGTATTCAATTATATCAATTATAAAATGTATGCGTAACAATATCGGTAAAATATGTATAAGATTTGGCATAATTTATCCGACTTAAGACTTGAATTCGGTTTGTTTTCGTCGATTAGACTTCAGCAAATTTTAGTTTTCTTACTCTTTAGATGTGTAAATAGTTTTGAAGTCTCGTAATATCTTATCTATTTTGGGTTTATTCCTCTTGTTTTTAATTGCTCTTTTATGTTGCTTGGTTTGAATTTGTATTGCTATGGTCGTATTGTTAGGTCTTTAGTTGTATATCCGATATATAACAAGATTTTCATGACAGTTTGTCGCTTTTGTAATAGCGCTATATTATTTTTATATCGTGATCCTACGGGAAATGTTTCATTGTTTTCCAGTAACTTTTTTTGCTTCTGTTTTATCCGAGTTTTTAATTCGAATTAAAATTTGATTTATGGTTCATTTGGGATTTGGTTTGCTGAGAGTTTTTTTATTATTTGGGATCTTTCTTCGTCAAATTTTGAGTGTAAAGATGTTTGAGATTTCTTTCTGATTCTCCTAATTGCAACGTGAATTAGCTCTAAGGTACGAGGGGCGGTCAAACGAGGGGCGGTCAATAAGTTTTGCGAATCGGTAGGGCAAAACAGAGGAAGGGAAAAGGCTGTTTGTGGGGGTGTTAGGACAAGTTATGACAAGTCAGGACCTGCAGCCGCACGCTCCTGCCTCGTCTATTTAAGAAACAATAGCTGATCGCAGATCGTCAGTCACAAATCTTTCAACAATGGAGAAGGTTGAGCACCGCGCAGTGATCAAATTTTTGACCAAGGAAGGCAAGAATGTGTACACGGACACCGCCCCTTCCTATGCAACCATTGCTCGCTGGAATAGGGAGTTCCACCATCGTCGTGAGTCCCTTGAAGATGACCCCCGTCCAGGACGCCCGTCAGACGTGACCGACGAGGACAATGTGGCCCGTGTGGAGAGGATGATCCTCGAAAATCGACGGGTGAAGGTTAAAGAAATCGAGCGAGAACTTAGAATATCACATGGAAGTGTTATCAACATCATCCACGACAATTTGGCCATGACCAAGGTCTCTGCCCGTTGGGTCCCTAAAAACTTCACGCCCCATGATCGACTTCAACGTCGTCAAAGTCTCCAAGGGCAGAGTTGCACAAGCTGCCCTGCGCGAGTGCGGATTCGAGGAGCTCAACCATCCCCCCCTACAGTCCCGATCTGGCCCCTAGCGACTACTTTTTATTCCGCCAGCTCAAGGCTGCACTGCGTGGACGCCGGTTTGGGGACGATGAAGATGTCCAGCTCGCCGTCCAGGAGTGGATTGAACAGCAGTCGGGAGATTTCTGGTTGTCGGGAATTCGAAGCCTCAGGGACAAGTCGCGCAAGTGCATTGAAGTCGAGGGTAGTTATATTGAAAAATAATAAAACACTTTTCCTCATATCTCGTTTCCTTATATCCGATTTGCAAAACTTATTGACCGCCCCTCGTAAATAATGCCTTGTATAATCTCTTGAGTTGGTACACTACCGAGCAAAATAAGAAAGATTTTCCTTTATTAAGATATTTTCAAAAATATGCTGAATAGGTGAATAAAATTTTCATGGAACATAAAGTCATGCATTTAATATATTTTATTAATATTTTATATGATACAATCTTATATTAAAGAAATTATACTAAATAAAATAATAAAATAAAATTTTGACTCCTGCAAAATAAAAGACCGATCATTTACAGAATTGCTTAGCAAGCAAATATACTAGAAACAAAGCAAGATTTGACAACGATGAAACTTAAAATACATAATATGAGGTATTGAAGCCTTTGTTTTCTATTACTTCGGCATAACGACGAACACATAACCTCACCATTTTCCTGCAAAGTTAGGATGTTATTTTGTTCCATTCTTGCTCATTTTTCGTCCATATTTGAGAAATTTGAGAAATTCATGCTGCAGTATCGAAGGGATCCTTCATTGACTAGTAGTTCTGTCTTCTCGGACGCTGGTTATGCGCGGTCGAGACTTTCGAAGGAGATTTATAAGTTTAATTTTCATTGTATAACTTCAGAATGCGCGAAGTGACACTCTTGGACCTTCTTACTTCTCTTTAAATCACAGAGTCCTCACCGACGTCTTCAAGCAAACAATTATATATCTGACCGAACTCAGGAGTCACATTCGCGCGTGTTGGCAGCTCTGTAGAGATTAATACGACAACAATGGCAGTTGTACAGTTCTCTTATTTTGCTCGGTAGGGTATATGAAAGAAATTATTAATACTTTTCTTAGGTGAGATGCAATTATACTTAGACTCTTTTGTCTGTTGGTTTTATGCATATGCTTAAATTTCGTTCATTTTGTTTCATGTCTTAGTTTAATATCAAGGAATTGAAATGAATTGTTTTTAGGTTGTTCGGGTTGTTAGGTTTTTGGGTGCTTTCTTCTTCTCGTCGCCGATAAAGAGGGGAATATGATTAAGGTTTTAGAAAAGTGTTAGTATGTCCATGTAGCATGCGTAAAATCTTGAATTGAAGTAGTTATTTTCTCCCCACGATTTTGTTTTCGAGTTCTTCCAGGTAGAAGTCGACAAATGCCAATCTCTTTTTTTCAGATAGTCTTATTTATCTTTGAAGTTGAAGTGTTTTTATGGCACATATTATTAAAAGTTCAGTTCTAATTTCTTTAGAAATTTTAGCCGGAGGTAGGTTAGCGTTGTTGTAGACTTTGTTCAAGATTATTCCGATTGTTACTGTTTAAGGGAAGTTTTTTTTTTAATTCTTATTTTGCCCTGGTACAAGATTGGGAGGAGGTATGTGTTATCTATTACTCGTTCATGTATGCGTCTGTTTGTGCACAAGGTATCTCAATTTTGGGGGGATAGATCTCGATTCAATTTTGTAGAAGGTAAATCTTTGGCCAAGAAAGAGTAGAGTAGATTTGGTAGTGGATTTCGAACCAATTATTCACTATGTTTTATACCAAATCTGAAAAAGTTATTGGCGGATTTCGATTAAATTTTGCAGGGAGAGGCACCTTTAGCCCGGAGACCTTTGTTTTGGTAAGAATTGGAGACCTATTCAAATATAGATTCTAGATTACTTATTCACCCTTTTTATGTACAAATATAAAAAAAAAAATCGATGTATTTTGATTAAATTTTGTGGAAGTGGGGCACGGGAATCTTTAGAAGAATTCAGAAAACTAACTTAAGAATTAATTAAATTTCTATTAACTAGTTAAATTTTGAAGTGAAAAACTTAATTAATTAAATTCAATTAAATTAATTCAGAATTAAATAATTAAATATTGAAATTCGAATTAATTGAATTAGGTATTAATTTTACAATATTTATATTTAGAATAAAAAAAGTAAATAAATTTCAAATTAATTAAATTTGAATTAATAAATTAAGGATTAAATACATTTTGAAAAAAATATTAAATCTCACATATTTTTCGATTTAACTCAATTTCTAATTAATAAAATTAAATTTCGAATTAATTATATTTATACTTAAATAAAGTAAGAGTAAGAAAATTCGAATACTATAAATTGCGAATTAAATTGATTAATTAATAATTAATAAAAGTTCAAATAAACTGAATTTAGAGTTAACTAAATTAAGAACTAATAAAATTTAGAATTAACTAAATTAAGAATGAATTATTTTTAATTAACTAAAAATAGAATAAACTAAATTAGGAATTAACCAAATAAAAACAACTAACTTTACAATTAAGTAAATTTTGAATTACGAAATTAAGATATGTAAATTTCGAATTAAATAAATTCAAAAGTAACTAAATTTTGATTTAAATATATTTTAATTAACTAAATTCGTAAGAATTTAAATTATAAATTAACTAAATTTCAAACTAACTAAATTTAGAATTAAATAAATTATGAATTCGGTAGATTTCGAAATTAATAAATTCAGAATTTTTGATTGTATTGATTGTATAGGTTTATTGTGCAATAGCGTACATTTATACATAATCATAATACAAATAATAATAAAATAAAAACAAACAAAAAAACAAAAAGACAAATACAGTAATAATATGATACAATAGTATAAATACATGTATAAATGCACACATTGCACAAAACGGGCAGCCCGTCAGTGTTTGGCGTGCAGTAAGACGTGGTGGAGCGTCCCACGCGTTTCTTATCTGCTGCAAGTGGGTGGCGTCGGTCTTCATCACCTGTCGCCCGGCTGGGCGCGAGCGGCGATCAGCGCGGAGGGGGTGTTGTTCTCAGCACCTCCAGCAGCTCGTTAGTTGGGGTGTAGAGGACCACCTGGGCGGCTCTTGCCTCTCGCGCCCTGAGTAGGGCGCCTCTTACAGGGGGAGGGGCTGGCGCTCGCTCTGGCCTGAGGCGGGCGGTGGCTGGGCAGGAGAGGAGGTAGTGCACCAGTGGGCGCCGGGAGCGGCCGCCGCAGTGTTCACACCTCCCTGCCACAAAGTCGGCGTGTAGCTCTTCCCGCGTGGAGTAGCCCAGCCTCACACGCTGTAGCAGCACGCCGTTCGCTCTGGGCTGCTGGAAGGATGGGTTCAGTGGGCGATAGGCTGTGGCTGCAGCATACCACGCCGCTTGCCTCTTGATTGCTTCCCATTCTTGGTGCTGCTGGTGGGCGTTGTGGGCGGCCCTGCGTTTAACCTGCACCTTGAGCTGCTGCAGGCTGGGGCGCACGGTCCAGGTGATGATGGGGCCGTGGGCGGCTCGCTTGGCAGCCTCGTCGGCAGCATCGTTGCCGCGCACGCCAACGTGGCTGGGAATCCAGTGGAGCCGGACACGCCTGCCCTGAGCTGCCAGGTCCTGCAGGGTGCACAGGATGGTGGTGGTGAGGTGAATGTTGTCCCGGGTGTGGGCGTGGGCGTGCTGCAGCGCCTGTAGTCCCGACCGAGAGTCAGTGTGTATCACCACAGTGGCCTCCCGGCGGAGCAGAGCGTGCTGGAGGGCGTGCAGGATTGCTACCAGCTCCGTCTGGAGGGTGGAGCAGTGGTCTGATGTCCTCCACGCTTGCGTCAAGCCGCTCGTGACGAAGGCGGCGCCGGACCTCCCGCTTTCGGGGTCGACGGAGCCGTCGGTGAAGTACACTGCGCTGCCTGGCTCCGTGACCTCAGACATGGCCATGAGGGCGTGCTGGCGCAGCTCCTCGGTGAGGCAGTTCGCTTTGCTGTCGGGCAACTGTGTGGCGGTGAAGTGTGCGGCGGGGGGGTCCCATGGTGGTGGTGGAACGTAGGCGGGGTTGGGGGTATCGGGGTCGCGCCACAGCCAGTTCCCTGCCCGGTTGAGGGAGCTGGTTGCTAGGCTGACGTTTACGAGCCACCTGTTGTTACGCAGGCACTCGATGCCCTGCACCACGGCCATTCTGAGTCTCCTCTGCGCAACACCTTCCACGTCGCGCTGGAGCACTCTGGCCACCCGACAGGCCACCATGCAATCCACCCTGGCTGTGAGGGGCACCAGGTTGGCCTCACTCTGCATGACACAGGCACTGCACCACCTGGGTGCCCCTAACATGGTCCTCATGGCGGTGTTTTGTATTACCTCCAGGCGCTGTTGCTGCTGCCGGGGCAGCGCTACAAGGACCGGTGCACTGTAGTCCACTAGGGAGCGCACTGCCTGGAGGTAGTAGAGGCGGAGGACGGGGAAGGTTGCACCAGCGCTCGGCCGCGTCATGGCCCTCATCACATTCAGCCGGGCCTGCGTCCGCTGCCTCAGGTGCGTGACATGCTGCGTGAAGGACAGCCGTCTGTCCACCCACACTCCGAGGTACTGGTAGGAGTCGGTCCAGGCCAGGCCGACTCCTTGGACGCGAAGCTGCTGGCCAGCAGGTGTGCAAGTCTTGATGGCCATGGCCTGGGACTTCTCTGCCGAGATCTTGAGCCCCAGCTCTTCGCACTTGGCAGTGATGAGGTGCAGCGCTTCTTGGGCCCGCGCGAGCTTGTCGCCGCGCCCGGTGACGACGAGTGCCAGGTCGTCGGCGTAACTGAGAAGGATGGTTCCTTCCCGATAGGGGAGGGCGACCAGTTGTTCCATCAGCACGTTGAAAAGGAACGGGCTGAGGATGCCGCCCTGGGGTGTCCCGTTCTCGAAAGTAAGGTAGGAAGACTTGTGGCCCTGGAACTTCACGCGGGCTCGGCGCTGGTGAAGGTAGTCCTGGAGCCAGCCCAGCAGTCTCCCTCGGATGCCCTTCCTCACAAGGGCGGCCAGTATGGCGCGGGGGCTAGCCAGCTCGAAAGCCTTCTCGAGGTCAAGGAAGACTACGATGGTGGGCTGGTTGTTGGCGTGAGCCAGGAGGGTGATGAGGCAGTCCGCAGTGCTCACCCCCCTGGTGTAGCCGAACACGTGGTGATGAAGGCTTCCCACGCTCCACTGTAGGCGAGTCAGCACCATCTTCTCCGCCGTTTTTCCGGTGCAGCTCAGGAGGGAGATTGGCCTGAAGGTGGTGTGATCCTTCGGCTTGGGGATGGGCTGGATGTCTGCATCCTTCCAGGAGGGCGGCAGACGGCCTGCCAACCACGACGCGTTCAGAAGGGCTAGCAGCGCGGCGTCCCCGGCGGGCCCAGCGTGCGCCAGCATAGAGTACCGCACTCCGTCGGCTCCCGCCGCTGTGTCACGTCGACGTTTCGCCCTGGCCAGCTCCTCGAGCGTGAAAGGCTGGTCCGTCGCGTGCGGCTGGCCCCGCGCCTCCCTGACCTCTTCGTCGCGCTGTGGGCGTAGCTGCTGCTGGAGGTAGCTGGTGTGGGGAGGAAGCTGCTCGCTAGAACCCCTCGCTGTAAAGCAGTTCGCCAGCCGATCTGCCTCTTGCTGTGGGCGTGGGTGGGCAGCTGGGCGGGTCGGGGCGGCGCCTGAGGCCTTCCTGAAACTCCCCCACAGCTGGCCGAGGGAGGTGTGTTGGCTGAAAGAGGCGCACCACTCCAGCCACTTTGCCTCCCTGGCGCTAAGGGACACCTGTCTCGCGCGGGCTACCACGTCCTGCAGGAGCTGCAGGTTGATGGCCGTTGGGTGCTTCTCGTACAACCTCCTGTGGACGTTGACGCGGTGATTGTGCTCCCGGACTTCCTCGTTATAAAACCACCAGTCCGGGCGCCGGCGGCGATTTGAGGCTATCCTGGGCATGGCCGCGTAAGCTGCACTCTCTATGGCCGCCGTAAGGTCCCTCTCCTGCAGGTGCAGGTCCACCGGAGGCACATACGTGGACCACCATTCGGCCAGGGAGGCTTGGAACTTTGCCCAATCCGCCCTCCTGACGTTCCACTGGGGCGGCGGGAGAGGAGGAGCTGGTGGGGCCACAGTGAGAGTGGTGAGGGTCCCGTAATGGTCGCTGGTGAGGGTAGGGTGGACCTGCCAGGTGGCACCGGGCTGTAGGTCGCCCGACACCAGCGTGAGGTCGAGCCGCCCCCCATGGACGTGCGTGGCCTCCCCTGTGTTGAGTAGTCGAACGGCAGGAACTTCTTCGAGCAGGTCGGCCAGGTGGCGCCCGGTCACGTTAGTGGGTGACACAGACTGCAGCACGGGGTGGTGGGCGTTGAAGTCGCCCGCTACAAGGAGGCTGGAGTGGGATGCGAGGGAGAGCAGCTCCCCAACATCCAGCGGGTACCGCTGGCTCCTGTATATATTGTATACAGTCAGAGTGAGCGGCCCCAGCTGTAGCTCCAGTGCCAGGACCTCCACGCCGTCACCACAGTACACGGGTGCGGCGATCCTCTTGTGCGGGATGGTGTTTCGTATGAGGGCTGCACAGCCACGCCCATTTCCGTCACCAGCCGGTAGCGAGTGGAGGGTGTAGCCTGCGACTCGCCATTCAAAGCTGGCGGGCGTGAGAGTCTCCTGTAGGAGAACCAGGTCCAGGTCTTCTTGGAAGACGGCTTGCAGCAGCTCATGTTTCTTGGGGCGGAGCCCCTGAACATTCCACTGCAGCACCCTCAGCGTGGGCGCCGGTGCGTGGGCTGGGCTGTCAATCCGTGCCTCCATCTTGGTTGTGGGCGTGCGGTGGGTGCAGAGGGTGTTGGGTGGGACCTCTCGGCGTGGTAGATGATGGTGGGGGCTGGAGGGCACCCTCTGTGACGGCGGTTAACACCTCTTCGCGGAGGAGTGCGTCGAGGTCCTGCTCGGTGGGGGCTGCGGTGCCCTGCCGGCGATCGAGCAGCTTCTTCACCAGCTGTACGACACACGCGAGGATGACGTCCACGATGGCTCTGCCCTCCTCATTGAGTCCCTCGCAATAACCTGGGGGTCCACGTTGAGACCCTGTCGCTGGTTGGGCATTGGGTAGCACCGTGGACTGCTCCTCGTCTGGGCGGGCGCGGTGGGCCCGACGCCTGTGTCCCTTCCTCCTCTGTGGCTTGGGGACAGAGGGGGTGGGTTGCTGGGTGGAGGTGTGAGCGGAGTTGCTGGCTGTGCAGCTACTAGTACCCTCTCTCGCTCCCTGCCTGTCCTCTTCCCCTGTCTCGACCTGACTTGTGCCAGGCTGTTGAGGGGTAAGGGGTGGGTGGGAAGCCCACGCCGGCCTGTTTGGTGGTGGCGCTGGAACAAGGCGTCGGTTGCCTTGTTGCTGGGAAGGCCCACGTGGTTGCCCCTGCCTTTGCCGCTCCCCCTCCTGTGTACCCCCCAGTCGTGTGCCGGGCAGGCCGAGAGTCGCGGGTTGATGGCTAACCCACGCCGACCCGATTGGGGGTGGCGCGGCAATGAACCGACGCTCTCTTCTTTGGGTTGGGGGGGCACGTGGTTCCATCTGCTGCTGCTGCTGCTGCCGCCGCCGGTGACCCCGTGGCATCCTTTTCTGTCGCTCGGGGCACTTCGTGTTCCAAGCGTGGTGCCCCTTGGTGCAGTTGGGGCACCGTGCCGTGGTGGACTCGCTGGCCTTGAGGCGACCGATACACTCCTCCGTCGGGTGCGCTTGGCTGCACACGCCGCACTTGACGGAGTTTTGGCACATGGCCTGGAGATGCCCGAAGCGCTGGCACTTGTAGCATCGAACAGGCTCACCTTGGTAGGGGCGCAGGGCGTAGCGGCCCCAGCTGCCCAGGTCCAGCTTGGGTGGTGGCGGCCCCTCGTACACTACAAGGATCTGCCTGGTTGGGACCTTGTCTCTGTGTGCGAGGAGCCGTGTTGCCGAGAGCACGTGGGGGTGAGCCTCGACGGCCTGGAGTGGCAGAGTGGTCGGATACCGTTGAAGTACCAACTTGTGCCTCTTCACTCTGGGGTCGAGCAGGATCACTCGATCCCCCTCCTCGGCAAGGCGGCGCAGCATGGCCTCCGACCCATCGTCCTTCGGGGTGAGGATGTATTCGCCGTTGAGAGTAGGGCGAATAACTATCCGCAGGCCAGGGTGTGTTCTCTCCAGCTCCGTCACAGCCTGGTAGGCACTGATAGTGTTGCTCTGGTGCACGAGTTTAAACTTGTGCCGAGGTCCTCGTCGGGAATGAGACACTGTTACCCAGCCTGCCTCATTCTCCTGCTGGGCCTCCTCGGTCTGGGGGCTCTCGTCGATGAAGAGGCGACCGCTATCATCGCTGGGGGCCTCCTCTGCCTGTGAGAACTCCGGCTCCAGTGTTCGGGCGGTCCTCTTGGGCGTGGAGGTCTCGTTCGGCGAGGGTGGACTTAACCCATTCCGCGTCCGCTTGGCAGACATCGGCGTGGTGGATATGGATGCCGACCCTTGCATCGTGGCGTCACTCTTGTTCGCCCATCAGCGCCACGGGTGCAAAGGGGAGAAGAGAAATGCTCTTTACAAGCAGGACAGGAACAGGAGGAATCTCCAATCAACCCGTCCACGCTTGCTTCTGTCTCTTTTGAGAGCCACGGAAACAGGAGGAATCTCCAATCAGACCGTAGCTGCTCTTATGAGACAAACGAGGCAACCTTCTTCTTCTACTCTCACGGTTAATAGTTACCAAATGGTAACATTCTTGGGCGATTAACTCTGGTGAAGTGGTGATGACTCTTCGATGCTTGTCCGTCTGCTTCTTGTTGCCAATGTATGGGGATAAATTCAGAATTAACTAATTACGGGTAAATTAAATTAAAAATAAAGGTAAATAAATTTCGATGTCACAATACAAATAATTTAATTAAATTAACTAATTACGAGTAATTAACAATAAACTAAAGTAAATAATTATTTTTTTTAATTAAGTAAATTACGTATTAACTAATTTAATAATTAAGAAATTTAGAATTAAATAAATTTATAATTTATTAAATTAACAATTAACTAAATAATTAATTTAGAAGAGCATTAAGAAGGAATTAATTTCGAATTCTCTATTAATAGTTAAATTAAAAATAACTAAATTACGAATTAACTATTTTAAACATGAATTAAAATCAAATAAAGTAAATTCCGAAGTGATTTAATTTAGAAATTGATAAATAATTAAATTTGTAATTATCTAAATTCAGAATGAGATAAATTAATAATTAATAATTTCAAATTCATTAAGTTAACAATAAACCAAATTTTAAATTAATTCAAAGGAATATATAGAATCAATAGTTCCACTAGACTATGGTCCCTCAGCAACTACACTGGAAACCTAGTACTTAAGGGAGATTGGGACAATCCAAACGACGATTGCATCGAATTATGCCTTGGTCCAGAAAAAGACCAAGTTTCAGTATTTGACTTGAATGAGAAATCATCACTATCTCTATAATTTAAGAAGGGGATTTTTTTTGAGTATTTGAATAATAATTTCATCTTAGTTTGGTTATGACTTATGTTTTTATATTTCTAATCATTCTTTTATAGTATCAAAAAACAAAATGGTGAAGTTCAGAAATAAATATAAGTATCGAAATTTTGTTAATTTTTAAAATCCAAAGAATTACAAATGGTGAAGTTCAGAAAATTTATTTCTATGTATCATCTTCTATAACTCTATTTTAGCAACGTGATATTTTGAAAGGGGGGGAAATTTAGTTTCGAGTTCCTTTTTAAAATTATTAGAATTGGCGAAGTTCAGAAAATTTGTAAAAAATTTAACCATGGCTCCTTTTTTTAGATTTTAATTTTAGTAGCGAAGCGCAAGCTCCCCACGTAGGGGGAAGGGGGAGTGACGAAGCCATTGCCTGGTCTGTCTATAACAAAAAATACCTTGTAACGGGAAGAAGAGCCTTTTGTTTCATTTTATAATAGTCGGGCTGCGAAAAGAGCACCAGTTAATTCGAATTTGGAAATCTTAAAAGGTTCCCCACGATCTTAGCCTTGGCTATAACATGGCATACCCTATGATTAATTAGACGATATACCACTACTCCACATGCTTTGGAACCTTAATTCCTGAAGCAATGTAGCTCGAATTGGTTAGAGGGTATTACTTACCTAGAGAAGGAGAAAGTTAGGCATTCCCTTAATTGGGGTTTTATCTGATCCCATTTAGACCGAGTCTCGATCCAGAATCTTGTCCCACTCATATTTCCTCTCCCATAAATTCTTCTTAAAAAAAAAATCTGGTTTGATTGTTATAGGGAGTAAATGGCCCAGATGGTCGTAAATGGCCCAGATGGTCGTAAATGGCCCAGATGGTCGTAAATGGCCCAGATGGTCGTAAATGGCCCAGATGGTCGTAAATGGCCCAGATGGTCGTAAATGGCCCAGATGGTCGTAAATGGCCCAGATGGTCGTAAATGGCCCAGATGGTCGTAAATGGCCCAGATGGTCGTAAATGGCCCAGATGGTCGTAAATGGCCCAGATGGTCATAAATGGAGGTCATAATGCATATATCTTCTCTCTTGGTTTTGAGTAGCCAAATTGATATTTTCAGCCAAGTTATTATCTTTTCTGAAAAGGCTTCACAAAGGACAGGAATGGCGTGTATGCACGATTGCACTAACATTCGTTGGTCACCATAAGTCTTATTTAGTAACTCGTAGGTCTCGAGATAATGGTCACCCGAGATAGTAAATGCTTTAAAAGCTTCACCCTTTAACTGACCTATAAGATATGCAAACTTCTGGGCATTCGAAATATCAAGTATATGAATGGTATAATACAAGTCATGGAAATTAGTCCATTGAAGAATATCTCTGTCGAAAAATGGTAGGATAATTTTAAGTAAATTTACCTGCACTGAGGGATTTCAGGATAATTTACCTTCTACCTTCGGCCAAAAGTATTGATCACCTAAACTCTGTATATTTCAGAGGCATCTATAATCTCCTCTCCTATACCATCGTCATCTTCCATTCCTTCTAGTATCCAGTCAACGAGAGAGAAAATTTGATCGAAATGGAACCTTAGAGAGTCAAGTTCAGTTTTAATAGTAACTAGATTCAAGGTAGCATCTTTAGTTAAGGAATGGACCGTTTCAATAATCTGGTTGCCATGGCCACCACAAATCTTAATGAGAGACATTCCTGGGTCTAGGGTAGCAAATTTAGGGAAAAGATTGTATTTTACACTACGCTACTCTTTCCTTGACTACCAAGAGAGCAATTAATATGCTCGGAGTGCAAGCGTTTCACTTAATGAAAAACTCGTTTCATGTGGGTTACCACCATGGATGTTTGTTTTACCACCAATTTAAACTCATTTATTTCTCAGTGGGGTCTTATTGATTTCCGTGGGATTCGAACCACTCTCGCCTGCAGCGTATGACGGCCAAGGTCAAGTCGACCTGAATTAGACTCCATCCACTGACTTACCAAACCCGCTGTGGCTTAACTTCGATCAAATGATGTGAGAGGTAGATTTAATTTGAAATATCTCAGCCATCTTCACCATTACTATATCATACAGCATGAATGTTCAAAAGAACTTCTTCTTAAGGTATGGAAGTACCTTAATGCCATAGAAATAAATTCATACAAAGGCACGAGTGAGTCTGTATCTGAAATACCCACTTTTTCAAAATGGCCGCCGAATACACCGACAATACACCAGACCCGATGCCTTTGCTTCTGCTAATACCATACTGGCAAAATGTCCATTTTTGTTATGGAAGAAGCCAATTAAAGAGGTTTAAGGCAAACAAAACTATAGTTTTCTCCTTACCATGATGAATAGAGGCACCGTAGACAGTACTTAAAGTTGCAAAATGACTGTAAGTTAATTTTTTGGTACTTGAAAAATAGCTTTAAGAATTTCAGCGAGTTTGTATGTCCGTATTTTCAGACTGATGTACTGAGACTGGTGGATGCCTTTGAAGATCTGGGAAATCCATTCATGGATGCGACCTTATGGGTTTAGATGAATCAATCGTCATGCCAGCATATGCAGTAGACAGTTTAAAGAGGGTGAATGACTCTGGGGTGAAAAGATACACGGCATTTGTTGACATGCGAGTCAGGTTAGAGAAAGAAGTATTCACAGCTCCATTACCACTCACTAGATTAAGGTAGTCAATGATCTGCTTTTCCAATTATCAAGTAGTGTAAGTGTATGTGTGGGTGTAGATGGCCAAAGCTTGTGTGGTATAGATAAAATGAAA
This sequence comes from Ceratothoa steindachneri, assembly GCA_963969495.1. Classification (NCBI taxonomy): domain Eukaryota; kingdom Metazoa; phylum Arthropoda; class Malacostraca; order Isopoda; family Cymothoidae; genus Ceratothoa; species Ceratothoa steindachneri. Next base: position 186,919,248 of record OZ018317.1, on the reverse strand, counting down.
TAAAAGTGGGAGATTTGGAGGAGATTTGCAAAGGGAGGCAACGCGCCTGGTAATCAGGATTATCGCTTTCATTGTTTTGACGTTCGTGTATGTCTTAGTTTGTTGTTATTGTTTTATGCGAGTTCAAGGCTTTTGTATTAAAGAATGAATGTTCTTTTGTATATGTTATGAACATTTGTTGTTGTTTTATGATAAAATTGCTTTATTATTACTGTAATGTTTAGTATTTTGAATTTCATATATTCTGTGGTGTATGTCGTTTATTTTTATTTTCGTCTTCTTTCTTCGCGTTCTTTCATGTTGGGTCAAAATCGGTCAGTTTTTAGTTTTTTGAGTCGTAGTTGTTATATTTTTGTCGTAAAAAATCAAAGGTGGTTACTGTCAAGGACCAACAAGACAAAGTGCCCCAGCTTTTACTAGATGTTCACTCTAGGTTATTTCCTCGACCAAACTTCTTGGTTGCTGGGCTTCCTTCTTACGAGTGAATCTGAAGAAGACGGATTTTTTCGTGGAGCTGGCCATAAGCCTGAAGCTCAGGACACTTCCACTGGTATTGTAGGCATATACTGCCAAATAATAATGTATCTTTTGATTTTTTATTACATGTTGTAGTCAATACATCTGCCTTCATTTGCATATCCTCAATTATACTGTCTTTCTCACTCCAGGGCAAGGAGTCCTTCATCACTATGCTTGGGGATTGTGTAAGTTCACTAACTGGCGTTGACTTTGATGCACTGGCCCCTTTCACACACAAGGAAGTCGATCTACGGGTATGTCTGCATGTGGCTGCAGCTACCCTTGTTGAACATCGTCGAGTGAGTGTCAGCAGTAGTAATAGTGATGTTGTAGCGCTGACCATTGCCGCCATTGTAGACCTCCGGCAGAGAATCGAGGAACTCTGGAGTTCCTTTGGAGTACGGTGCCACTTTAGGTAAAGTCATGTAGACAAGATATCTTTATGCTACTAGTTCTTATTTCAGTGGGCCAATGAATAATTCTTTTCATTAACCAGGTACATCCGAGCATATGTACTAGTAGTTACTCACAGTCTTTAAGCGTCCAAGGCAATGGCCTTGCCAACATTAAATGCAATAACAGGGTGCGACACTACCTCTGCATTCTTTGGCAAAGGCAAGGTGACAGCCTGGTATGTGTAGTCGTACCAGCTGTTGTCAGGTTCTGCCTCCACCATTGAGATGATCAAGACCCACATACCCATAACCTCTATGGCGTATCCGAGGACATCACAACTATGGATGCTACACGACCTTCCCTTTTATTTCACAACATAAAAGACTTTGACCACATGCCACCAATCAGTGGTGCTCTCCATCAGCACCTTCTTCGAGTATCTTATTAGACAAAGCTCGCCATAGGTAAGTAATGCAAAAAATAGCTGAGAATAATATAGAGCCTGTGTAAATCACTGATCATGTGTTCTCTTTAGAGTGCACATGTGTGTGGTAAATACGCACTTCAAAGATCATACGATAGTTTCACCCTCTTTTTGGTAGCAAGATTCCCCCAGCCCAACTCCTTCCTACACTATAATTTCGACTACTTCATGAGATTTGCCAATTTAGCATTTGCAAGTGTAGGACTGAGTGTAAGGCACCTTGTAAATGCTGTATGCAGAATATCTCCTGCAAGTCTCTCTGTGGATGTCATGGTTCATGCTTGCACACTGGAGACCTTATCGAAATGGAATGGAATTTAAACATAGTTATACATTTTTGACACCCATAATAAACATATAGAACATTTTAAATTGTCATTTCAGTGAGTATACTTCTGAAACCATCCCCCTTCCCCTGGAAAATTTGCATATTTAACTCCAATTGTCATGGTAAAGAGAAGACTATTGTATATTTTCCTTAAAGCCTATTTAGTTGGATTCTATGACCCTCCAAAATATACATTTTGACACTTATTTTTTCATTATTACGATTACAGGAGCAAAGATATGGCCCCTAATGCATTTTCGGCGGCTATTTCGAAAAAAACTTCTATCTCAGATATAAAAATGTGCTCTCACTTGTTTCTTTGGATAAATGCCTTTCTATGACTCTAAGGTCCTCTTACCAAAGGGGACTTTTGCATCATTATCAGAAGTCAAAAATCACTTAAACACGCCAATTTGGCGACTACATTATTGAGGCCATTTTAGGACGTTGTCCAAAATTGCCGCCATCATCGTTTCTGCACTTCGATCGACAACGTTGACCAAGATTTACTTGAGCGTCTCTCAACAGAGTCGTCCAAAGAGCCTTTGCTTTAGATCAGTGGTTTTCAACCTTTCTATGATAGTGGCACCCTAATTGCTATCTAGATGCAGCCGTGGCACCCCAATATAAAATAATTTGCGTAGAAATACATAATTACATGGAAAACACTTCAAAATTAATCTCGATTGACATTTAACCTAATTTAGTCGAAATAAGATATAAAAAATTAAAATAAATAAACCTTACCTTTAAAAGTTTAATGGGAAATTTGAACTTGATGAGTATCATATAATTCTTTACTATTGGGAGGTATTGTTGACAAGTCAAGTCTCATTTCTTCATTCACTGTCCTCAATCTTACGCTTTCCGTTGTTTTTATGTATCACAATGCAGAGAAGTTCGTTACAAAATACTTTCAAATAGAGTTAGATTTTTTGGTAAACTTGAATATCTGCGGCGCGCCCTAATAAGTGTATTTTTTTCAGCCGAAACGACACTAAGTTGTGTTTACGTTTCGTTCACCCGCGCATGAATATTTATGCGCATTTGGTTAAATACAATCGTTAAAAAAAACGTTAGAACATCATTCTATAAGCAATTATAATTATATACTGGGGGCTGTGCCCCCCCAGACCCCCCCCAATTGATTGAAACTCAGGATGATCGTTAGGGGGTCCCCCCGCAGTGATATCTCTCCCACAAGCAGTCCCCTTGAATTTACTCAAAAAAGGTGAAACATATTGGAACAGGGACCAAATATTTTGCGTCCCATCGGTCGCGCCGCCGATCTTCAGGTTTACCGATTTTTTTTTATAAATTTTTGAAATACATATTTTTCTGTAATTTCGGTATTTTTAAAATTGATTTTTGGTCGTTATCGAGGCACCCCGGCTGAAAACCACTGGCTTATTAGAGATACTCTAGACTTGCATTGCTTTTAGGTCTAGTGCACGGACTCGGACTTTCGTCGATTTCAATGATTAACTCTTTACCTACTATCTTCTCCTTTGGTTTCTTGCATGTAGAGAGAATAAGACACTTTCCCCATGTAGTTCCGTCGATGGTTGAGTTCTTGGTTATGTCCAGTTCCTACTCGTAAACCTTGATAGATGTCGCTAAGGTGTAAGAGTATATGTAGGTGAGGGGATAGAGATGTCAATTCTTTGGTCTGTTGGTGAACCAAGATCCCAAGCCAATGCTGAATTTTCGACCACTCGAGCTGGACTGACTGACGTGAGGCTAGAAGTGTGCGATGCCGTTGAAGACTCGTGGAATAGTTTCAAAACCACATTCATGAGTCTTCAATCACGTTTTATCCCTCTGAAATGCCCCCGTCTGTCTTCTGTTTAACCTAAGTGGTTTAATCGAGAAATCGGCCAACTGCTTAGGGAGAAGAGAAATGTGTACCGGCAATCCAAGATCTCGGGTGACTTTGACGAATACCGGAGGCTAGCCAGGAGAGTGAAGTCCAGCATAAGGGCGGCTAAGCGGTCTGAGGAACTCCGAGTGGTGAGACTCTGTAAAGAGAATCCCAAGGAGTTTTTTGGATATGTGAACAGCCGTAAACCAATCCATCGAACGATTGGCCCTTTGAGGAATGAGGAGGGGACATTAAAGCATTCAGATGCAGAAAATGCTAACCTCCTCAACGACTACTTCTCTTCAGTGTTTACTGAAGAGTGTGGTCCCATTCCCCAGCCGACGGATTCCTACTCGGGGGAAAAGCTGGAGGCAATGGACTTCACCGAAGGAGAAATAAAGAAAAAGATCGCTGACCTAAAGACGAATAAGTCCCCTGGACCGGACGGGTTTCTACCTAAAGTGTTGAAGGAAGTGTGCGATGAAGTATCACGACATCTGTGCGCTATCTTCAACATGTCAATCCGGACCAAATGCGTTCCTAGAGACTGGCGTGAGGCGGAGGTGACTCCTATCTTCAAGAAAGGAGACCGTAACCAACCGTCGAACTATCGACCTATCAGTCTGACTTCGATAGTCGGTAACCTCATGGAAAGCATCATGGTGGACAAAGTGACGTCGTATTTAGAGTCAAACCTGCTACTGAGGAGTTCCCAGCACGGCTTCCGAAGGCAACGGTCATGCCTGACGAACCTTGTGGAATTCTTCCACTTCGTTTTCAGTGAGCACGATCGGGACAAGGCGGTGGATGTGGTCTACCTAGACTTTCAGAAAGCCTTTGATAAGGTACCACACCGCCGCCTTCTCCGGAAAGTGCAAGCGCTTGGCATAGACGGAAAGGTAGCCGGCTGGATCGATAACTGGCTAAGTGGCAGACGGCAACGGGTGGTGGTAAATGGACAGTCTTCTGAGTGGGTGCCCGTTACTAGCGGGGTGCCTCAAGGTTCTGTCCTGGGACCACTACTATTCATCATCTACGTCAACGACATGGACGGTGACATGGTTGCCAAGATTTCCAAATTTGCCGATGATACCAAGCTTGGTATGAACGTTGCAAAGGATGGAAATACTGCCCGCCTGCAGGAGGATCTTGGGAAGATTGGGGAGTGGTCGGACACGTGGCAAATGCCTTTTAACGTGGGCAAATGCAAAGTGATGCATATCGGCCACAGAAACCCCCAATCTCAGTATATCCTTAAGGGCACTGCTATGGAATCCACCGACACTGAGAAGGACTTGGGTGTAACAATCACTAGTGACCTCAAGTTCTCGAAACAGTGCAGTGAGGCGGAGAAAAAGGCCCAAAGGATGCTAGGCTATATTAAGCGCCAGTTTGGTTATCGGAACCAGGAGATTGTACTGTGCCTGTACAACTCACTTGTCCGAACGCACCTGGAGTAGGCCGTACAATTTTGGAGTCCTTCATTGCGAAATGACATCGCGAGATTGGAACGCGTACAAGCCAGGGCAACCAAGCTGATTCCCTCTATCCGACATAAAAGTTATGAGGATAGACTAAGGGAATTAGATCTGTTCTCAATGGAAACCCGTAGACTGCGTGGTCAGCTCATCGAAGTTTTCAAAATACTTCGAGGGTTCGACAATGTTGACTACCGGGATATTTTCACACTGAGTGAGAACAGAACGCGCAATCACGGCTTCAAACTTGAACTGAAGCGTTACAACCGCAATCTGTGTGGAAAATTTTTCACTTACAGTATCTGCGGTAGTTGGAACGCACTTACAGTGGAAGTTGTCAACAGTGAATCTGTTGACCAGTTCAAGTCAAGACTAGACAAGGTCTTGAAAAGTGGCCGTTTAGGGACGCAAAACAATTGAGCAGCCTTGTGCCCGCTCGATTGCAAGTCCAATGGTACCCTCTTTGAATGGACCGTAAGGTCTCCTAGGGTACCTTCTTTCCTTGTTGTTACATTTTTCTGTGAAAATTGACTATAAAAAAAAACATTATGGCTAACGATGAGTGAAAGTCGCAGATTATTATTAAAAATAATATATTTTCAGGTAAAAACTAATTTTATTTTAATTGAAGATTTTAAATTCAATTAATTCATAATATTTAGTATTACAAACTATTAAATAATGATGTTAAACCGATTTTTACTTTTGACCTATTTTTTATACGCACGAGTGCGCTATGTATATTTAAATGAATTAATTAAAATATATCAACATCGTACAAACAATTTGAATTTACAATTTTGCTCGAATCATTTTCTCCTTTTTGTCCTTTCATTAACTTTTCCTCTCCACGGAATTATGTTGTCCTCATATCTTTTTTCTAAACTTAATAAACCGTTGACCATTTGTGGGAAAACGCCTTGTAAATGATAAGTTTCAAGAAAGGATTAAAATTTGTAATTAAATTATCTGACTAAATTTTTATTTCGGCGCAATGAAAGCCTCCGAATAGTTAGGCAACAGCCTCATTATTGGAAATAGAGGAAAATGAATTCCCCTTCAAAGGAATTCAGTGTGTTATTTTCAAGTTTTAGTATTTTCGTGTCCCATCCTTATGCTTTTACTTCCAAATGACCGTATATTTTCTCTTCACCAACTCTCGAACTTTCCTTTTCCTACTCGCGATAAAGGTTTGAATATTGATGAGAGCCTAGTGTGTCATTCCACATCGTAAAGTTTTGTTTTAATTTAAGGATTTACGTGTGAGTATGTAAATTATAAGCTTCTTGCTTCATTCTCCTCGAAATTCCAATTCGGTCTACTGATATTACTAACTTTTGCATTATTATCGATTAAAAGAGGTCGTAGGAAAGAATTTTTAGGAAATATTTTTCGCCATTTTTGTAAAGCTAGCCAAGCTTGATTCTGTGGCCCATTTTCTTTCTTAAAGGGAATAACTAAGGTATTTAGCGAAGATAAAACTGCGGTGAACTGTGTTATCTAATCAAACTAATATGTTCAGAAGATTTTACTGAATATTACGTGTGTTATCACTAAAGAAGATATAAATTAGTTGTGATAAGAAGGATAAATAAATGAAATTTACACAATTGTTTCAAATGTCGAGTTTTCAGAAGTTGAGACACTTCAGTTAGCCGGTAACTTTCAAGCTGTTTGGTCGTGCTGTGAGGAGATACTGAACTATTAAATTTAAACAAAGCAATTATGAGTAAATTGTGGGGAATTTTTATCTTTGCTACTTTTCTGTCAACTGGTAAGTGATCTATTTCCTTAATTATCTATGGAAATGACCAAATATTTTCATTCGACACAGGTAATATCCCATCCGCAAATTATGCGTAAAATTGCAGGATAAAATTGTCCCGAGAAGAGTACGAGTTAAAATATTATGTTTAATACTACAAATAATACTATTACTTCATCGCTCCTATTATTAGTATTAAAATGAAGAAATCTTTAAAGCTCTGGTGTATTATGCGCAAAATAATATAAAATGGAGAGATAAAGGGGAGGAGTAGGATTCATTAAAATAAGTAGTGTTATTTCGGGGGCTGCAATCAAAGGGTTAGTTACATAAATACACAGATCACACGGCCCTCACGGCCCCCACTAAGGTGGGTGATCTGGCCTTAAATCTACTGCCACTTACACATAGAATAGTAGAAGTAAAGGATAGAAAGAATAAGAGAGGGAGAATAAGAGAGAGACAATACAAGAAAGGGAGAATATGAGGGACAAAATATAAGATTGCTAGAATATGAGAGAATAAGAAAGAGATAATAGGAGAGAGAGAACTTATATCATTTAGAAAGAGAATAATAGAGAATGAGAATAAGAAAAAGAGAATGGGAGAACGAGAATAAGAGAGATAAATAAGAAAGGAGATTAAGAGAGAGGGAGAGAATAAGAGAAAGAATAAAGGAGAGAGAGAGAATATTTGAGAGAAAAAATAGAGACAACAAGAGATCTAGAGTGATAGAGAGAATAAGAGAGAATAAGAAAACGGAATAAAAAAGGGAGAATAAGAAAAAAGATAATGGAAAACGAGAATAAAAGAGAAGGTGAGAGAGAATAAGAAGACAGGGAGATAATAAGAGAGCGAAAATAAGAGAAAATGAAAAGGAGAGAGGATGAGAGAATGAATCAGAGAGCGAAAATAAGCGAGATAGTACATAATAGAGATGGAGAAAATTTGAGTGATATAGAGAATATGAGAGAAACAATAAAATAGATAGAGAGAGAGAGAGAGAGAATAATAGTGAGAGATTCAATAACAGAGAAAATAGGAGAGAGGAGGAATCAAAGAGAGAATAAGTGAGAGTGAGAATTTTAGAAAGAGAAAGGACAAGAAAGATATAAAAAAGAGGATAAGAGGGAGAGAGAGAGAATAAGAAGGAGAGTAAGAGAGGGTGAGAATATTAGCGAGAGAGAATATGGGATAGATAGTATATGAGAGAGAATCAGTGTTAGAATTGGAAGGAGTGAATGTGAGAGAGGATATTAGAGAAAGAATGAGTGTTAGAATATGAAGGAGTGAATGTGAGAGAGAATATTACAGAGCGCATATAAGATACAGAATATGAAAGGGTGAATGTGAGAGAGGATATTAGAGGGATAATGTTAGATTAAGAATATGAGTGAACGACTTTATGAAAGAGAATATGAGAAATAGAATTTAAGAGGTAGATAATATTAGTGAGAGAGAGAGAATATGAAAGATAATTTGAGTGAGCAAGAGAAAATGAGATAAAATATGAGTGAAATAAAATATGTGAAAGAAGAAAATAATAGAGACAGAATATGAGCTTCAATATGTGAGAGAGAATATGAGATAAATAACATGAAATAGAGAATATGAGAACCTCATAATATCAGTGAAAGGGAGAGAATATCACCGTCAGAGAGAGAATATTAAAGAGGGATATTTTCTGAGATTGAAGATGAGAGAGAGAATTTGATATAGAAAAAGAGTACAGAGAGAATTTGATATAGAAAAAGAGTACAGAGAGAATTTGATATAGAAAAAGAGTACCGAAAGAATTTGGTATAGCAAAAGAGTACAGAGAGAATTTGATATAGAAAAAGAGTACCAAAAGAATTTGGTATAGCAAAAGAGTACAGAGAGAATTTGATATAGAAAAAAAGTACAGAGAGAATTTGATATAGAAAAAGAGTACAGAGAGAATTTGATATAGAAAAAGAGTACCGAAAGAATTTGGTATAGCAAAAGAGTACAGAGAGAATTTGATATAGAAAAAGAGTACATATAAAATTTGATATAGGAAAAGAGTACAGAGAGAATTTGATATAGAAAAAGAGTACAGAGAGAATTTGATATAGAAAAAGAGTACCGAAAGAATTTGGTATAGCAAAAGAGTACAGAGAGAATTTGATATAGAAAAAGAGTACAGAGAGAATTTGATATAGAAAAAGAGTACAGAGAGAATTTGATATAGAAAAAGAGTACCGAAAGAATTTGGTATAGCAAAAGAGTACAGAGAGAATTTGATATAGAAAAAAAAGTACAGAGAGAATTTGATATAGAAAAAGAGTACAGAGAGAATTTGATATAGAAAAAGAGTACCGAAAGAATTTGGTATAGCAAAAGAGTACAGAGAGAATTTGATATAGAAAAAGAGTACAGATAAAATTTGATATAGGAAAAGAGTACAGAGAGAATTTGATATAGAAAAAGAGTACCGAGAGAATTTGACATAGAAAAAGAGTACAGAGAGAATTTGATATAGACAAAGAGTACAGAGAAAATTTGATATAGCAAAAGAGTACAGAGAGAATTTGACATAGAAAAAGAGTACAGAGAGAATTTGATATAGAAAAAGAGTACAGAGAGAATTTGACATAGAAAAAGAGTACAGAGAGAATTTGCTATAGAAAAAGAGTACAGAGAGAATTGATATATAAAAGAGTACAGAGAGAATTTGATATAGGAAAAGATTACAGAGAGAATTTGATATAGAAAAAGAGTACAGAGAGAATTTGACATAGATAAAGAGTACATGAGTGAGACATTATGAAAGAGCCAGAATTTGAGAAATAATATGAAGGGGATAATTTAATAGAAGAATATGATAGAGAGATAATATAAGAGATAACTTAAGAAAGATATTACGAGATATAATATGAGAAACAATGTGATAAAGAGAGAATATAAAAGAAAGAAGATGAGAGAGAATATGAGAAAGAACATGATAAAGAATATGGGAGATAATATGAGAGAAAGAATATGAGGTTAAGAAAATTAGAGAGAAAATGAGCGAGACATTATGAGGAAGAGTATAAAATAGATGTAAGAGAATATGAGAGGGAGAATAAGAAATATAGAATAAGAGATAGGATAAAAGAGATTGAATAAGAGAGAGAATAAAAAGAGAGAAAGGCGAGAATATGAACGGCAATATTATGAACATAGAATATAAGAGAGAAATGAAAGAGAATATAAGAGATATTATTAGATAGAATATGAGAGTGAGAATATAAGATATATGTAATATGAGTGAAAAAGAATATGAGACATTGAATATTAGATAAAGAATGAGAGTTAATATAAGAGAAAAAGAATATGAGGTAGAGAGTATTTAATTAAGAGACAGAAAATATGAGTCAGAATATGAGAGATAGAGAAATTGAAGGTAAGAGCATATGAGGGTGAGAATATGACATAATATGTTGTGAAAGAGAAATGAGAGGAATCATTTGAGCGAAGGAGAGAATATAAAACATATTGAAAATGAGAGAGAGAGAATATGAGTGAGAGCAAATATTAGAGAGAACTAAAATATGAGAGGGTTAATATGAGAGATGGAGGCTTTGTGAGATAGAATATGAGCAAGAGAATATGAGAGATAGATCATGAGAAAAACATAATATAGTAGAGAACATGAGAGACAATATAATAGAGAGAATATAAAAAATAATATGAGAGAGATTATGAGAGTATATATGAGACAAAGACTATATATTAGAGATGGATAAAATATGAGTGATATAGAGAATATTAAATAAAGAATATGAGAGAGAGAGAGAGTGTGTGTATGTAAGAGAGAGAATATGACCGAGAGGGAAATGATTAGAGAGAGAGACTACTTGATCGAGAAAGAGAATATGAGAGCAAGTTAGAAAGTGAAAGAGAGAGAGAGAGAGAGAGAGAGAAAGAGAGAGAAAGAAGGGAATATGATAGAGACAATATGGGAGAGATAGTCACAAGGAAAGAATGAGAGTAAGAGAGAGAAAGAGAGAATGACACAGAGAATAGAAAAAGAGAGAGAATAGAGAAAGAGAGAATGAGACAGAAAATGATAGAGAGAGAATGAGATAGAGATAATGAATATTCGAGAACGAGATTTAAAGAATGAGTGAAATGTAACTAGAGAGAAGGAAAGAGAGAGAATGAGAGAGTAAGTGAGGGATATAATAAGAGAGAGAGAGACTGAATGATATAAATAATGAGAGATAGGATGAAAAATAATGAGAGTTAGAGAATGAGAGAGGTAGAGAGGGAATGAGAGAGAGGGAAATTATGAGAAAGAGATTATTATAGAGGGAGTAAGAGAGAGACAATATGGGAAAGAGAAAAGGTTGGATATTAGAGAGACAATAATAAAGATAGAATATGAAGGAAAGAAAATATGAGAGAGAGAATATTATTAGGTTGGCAACAAAGTTCCCACACAGCCTTTTTTTAAGTATATTTATTTAAAAGTTTATTTATTTATTTATAGATTTATAAATGACTAGTTTATGTGTAGTGGCCTAGTCTTTCCTAGGCCTCGCTTGAAAGTGCACAGTCGCCTAGAGCCTCGGTAGACTAGGCCACTATGCACTTGCCAGCGAAGCCTGGGAAAGCCTAAGTCACTACGCAGTAATTAATCGTGCACCCTATTCGATGTCTAAAGTTTGACAGTATGATTAAATGTCCAGCCTATTCGATATCTAAAGTTTGACAGTATGATTAAATGTCCAGCCTATTCGATATCTAAAGTTTGACAGTATGATTACCAGTCCATCCTAAACGCTGCTCAATCGCAACGTCGTATCAACCAAGCATTCGGAAAAGGCACAATAAGTCGTCGCACGGCCTATGATTGGCTTAAGAAGTTTCAGCGTGGCCAATTCAATCTCCAGGATCAGCCAAGAAGTGGCCGACCCTCACTTAGTGACAATGACCGTTTGTGCGCCTGTGTCAAAGGTGATCTACATCTGACATCACGCGAGCTGATTGAAAAGTTTAGCGTCAACCATAGAGCCATTTTAAATCATTTAGAGGAAATGGGCAAAGTCAACAAACTGGCCGTATGGATTCCACGTAAACTGACCGACTTCGATCGTCAGCGCCGCCTAGACATCTGCATGGCATTACTGTCCAAGAATCGTCGTTTTTATTGGGTGAACAAAGTGGTTACTGCAGATGGGAAGTGGTGTCTACACTCGAACATAGCCCACAAAAGAAGCTGGACAAACAAGGGCACCTGCACAAATTTAAGCAAAGGCCGAACGACATTAAAAGAAGCTTATGATTTGTATCTGGTGGGATGTGAAGGGACGAATATACTGACAAATGTTGGAACGCAATCAGTTTATTGACGCTTAATTATACAGTCAACAAGTGCAACAGGTGGTAAGTGCAATTGTACAGAAACGACCAGACTTGACTGATGTCATGTTTCTTTGTGATAACGCCCGACCACGCTTTGCAAATCATACACGTGCAAAACTCCAGCAGCTGGGGTGGTAAGTTCTCCCTCGCCCACCGTACACGCCAGACCTGGTGCCAACAGACTATCATACATTCCGGGCACTGCTGAACTTCTTGAATGACAAAACGTTCGTAAATGATGAGGAACTGAAAACTGCATTTGGAGACTTCTTTGATAGCAAACCAGTTAAATTTGACAACAAAGGCATCCATGATCTATCCCGTGGTGGGAAGCTGGTGCTCGAAAATAACGGTGATTACATTGTTCATTGCCATGTTTCTTTTGCTTCATTGTTTAGTTGTTAATCATTGTCGATAAAAGTTGTGCGAGAACTTTGTTTCCAACCTATTTCAGTGAGGGACTATGTGTGAGATAGAGAAAGGGAATATGAAAGTGAGAGACAAAATGAGAGTGAATGATAACAAGGATTAATGAGAGAGAGAGGAAGAAATTAAGAGAGTAAAAAATGAGAGATAATGACATGCCATGAAAAATAGAGAGAAATTGGAAGATAAAGAACATAAGAGAGAATTTGAGAGAGGGAATATAGGAGAGAATATGAGAGATATAAGAGTGACTGAATAAAATATAGAGGATATGAGAGAAAGAGAGAATATGATAGAGAATAACAGAGATTATGAGAGAGGTATATAGAATCTGAGAGAGAAAATATGTTAGTAAGAATATGAGAGAATATTAGATATATCAAGAGAATATGAGATAAATATAATATGAGAAAAATAGGTATAAGATAAAGAATATGAGCGAGAGAGAGAAAATGAGAGACTATAAGAGTGAGAGAATATGCGATAGGGATATAGAATGAGAATGAGAGAGAATGAGGACTAGTGGGAAAGAGAAGGAAAGAATGAGATAGTGATAGGTGGAGAACGAGAAAGAATGTGAGATAAAATGATAGAGAAAATGAAAGAGAGAGAATGAAAAAGATACAGAGAGATGGAGAGCATGGGAGATATAATGAAATAGACAATGAGAGTGAAAGAAAAAGAATGTGCGAGGGAGAGAACGAGAGAAATCGACTGAGAGTTAAGGATAGAGAGAATCCGAGATAGAATGAGACATAATGAAAGAGAGAATGAGATGGAGAGAGATAACTTAACAGAATGAGTCAAAGATATAACCGTAGAGATAGAATGAGAAAGCGAATGCCAGAGAGAATGAGCGATAGAATGTGTGAAAGATAATGAAAGAGAGAAAGAGGCAGAATAAGAGAGAGAAAGAGAGAAAATGAAGGAAAATATGATAATATAAAAGATCGAATATAAGAGATATGATACATAGTGAATATGAGAGAAAGAGAATATGAGAGAGTGAATATTTGAGATAATTTGAGCGTCAGAGAATGAAAGAAAGCGGGACAATATGTGATCGATAGAGAACATAAGGGAATAAAATATGTGTGAGAGAATACGCGAGAGAATGAGAAAGCGATAGAAAGAATGAGGGATAGAGAATGAGAAAGAGAGACAGAATGCGATAGAGAGAAAGAATGAGAGGTAACATGACAGATATAAAATGAGATAGGGATACAGGATGAGAGAAGAAGAGAATGAGTAACAAGGAAAAGAAGTACCCTAGGGGACCTCATGGTCCATTCAAAGAGGGTACCTTTGGACTAGCAATCGAGCAGGTAGATGGCTGCTCAATTGTTTTGCGTCCCTAAACGGCCACTTTTCAAGACTTTGTCTAGTCTTGACTTGAACTGGTCAACAGATTCACTGTTGACAACTTCCACTGTAAGTGCGTTCCACTTACCGCAGATACTGTAGGTGAAAAGGTTTCCACACAGATTGCGGTTGTAACGCTTCAGTTCAAGTTTGAAGCCGGGAATAAGAGAGATAATTAGAAGGAGATTGAGTGAGCAAATGAGAGAGAGAGGATATATATATATATATATATATATATATATATATATATATATATATATATATATATATATATATATATATATACACACACACACTAGCAGCCATCACATAGTGGTCAATAAGAACAAGTGTATTTAAATATTTATTATAGAAGTTTAACAAAACTTTGAGACTATATATTATAAACACACATTTAGATATGTCTAATATCTATACTTCGTGAAAACTTTAAGTGAATGGATGGAATATTCCGTAAGTTATGAGGAAATAAACAAACTATCTTCCAAATTGCAGCGGCAAGGGTCACTTAGAAAAACAATGTAAAATGGAACGAGAACAAAAAAGAAACTCTTACTATTAATATTTTGTGAAAATTCCTTTACTAGCAATGACCTGCCGACATCTGTTACCACAGGACTGAATTAATTTATCGCAAAATGATGGGGGTAATCTTGTTCCATTCGTTGTTCAATAATTCCTAGAGTTCATCTTGGTTCTTTGGATTTCTCCTTCGCACCCCATCTCCAATAATCTTCCAAATGTTTTCTATTGGGTTGAGATCGGGAGATCGAGTTGGCCAGACCATGAGATAAACCCTTTTATCACTCAAAAACTCTTTGACTCTCTTCGCAGTGTGGCAGGGGGCGTTGTCCTGCACGAAGATAGGAGGTTGAACTGACGAGGATCGGAGATATAGGAGGGCATGCTGTCTAAGAATCTGCTTGTAGATTTCAGCATTGACAGTCCCTTGTAGGCGAATAATTGGACCAGCACCAGCAGCAGAGATCACTCCCCATACCATTACACTGCCTCATCCATATTTCACTGTCTTCTTCACACATGCACGATATAACCTTTCGCCACATCTTCATCGGACGTACATCCCGCCATCGGAACCAATCACATTAAACTTCGATTCATCGCTAAAATGAACCTGCGCCCACCGTTCTTCTATCCAAACGACATGTCCGTGAGCGTAACGAAGACGGGCTCTTTGATTCTTCTGGGAAATCAGAGGTTTCTTTGCCGGTGCCTGAGAACAAACTCAGAACCTCGTAACCTCCGGGAAACTGTTTTGCGCGATAAGTTGACAACGGAGGTGCAGCTGAACTCGCGGGATGTCTCAGCAGCACTCTTAAACCTATCCTTCAGTGACATTCTAACCATAATACGATCCTGTCTTGGTGACGCTTTACGAGCTCTACCGGTTCGGGGTTTAGCATCTGTCGATCCTGATGACTTAAAACGAGCTACAATTCGTTGCACAACACTTCTAGTCCTTCCTACAGTAGTTGTTATTACAGAATTTGACTTGCCCTCTTGGTGAAGGCACACAATCATTTGTTTTTCATCACAGGACACCGGTCGTCTCTCACAAGCCGCCATGTTGACAGTTGAATGTTCCAATAATGCATAATCATAAGAAGTAACTGTTAGCCCATCAACAGTCTCCTAAACACAAATACCTCGGTTGGTAGTTCATTTTTTCTATGTGGCCCTTAACTTTTGGCTGCTGCAATTAGGAAGATAGTTTGTTTATTTCCTCATAACTTACGAAATATTTCATCCATTCACTTGAAGTTTTGACGAAGTATAGATATTAGGTATATCTAAATATGTGTGTATAATATATAGTCTCAAAGTTTTGTTAAACTTCTCTAATAAATATTTAAATACACTTGTTCTTATTGACCATTATGCGATGGCCGCTAGTATATATATATATATATATATATATATATATATATATATATATATATATATATATATATATATGTATATATATATATATATATATATATATATATATATATATATATATATATATATATATATATATATATATATTTTGATGTAACAAGTATTTGCAGACTAAAAACTTTAATATTTCTGAAATATTTCGTGCTTTCGTCCGATTATAAAACTAATCTGAAACAGTAAACATATTTAACAGAAGAAATACACATACGACAGATTCTCTTTGTCTATGACAACAATTGCAATAAAAATAATTAACATGTGACAAAATTATTCAAACTAATATTTCGTGCCATAATATTTGTTTACAATAGGAGCACGATTTTCCTGGGTTGATATTAGTCTTTTGCCTTCATTTCTTGATATTTCGTTCCACTCTTCAAAATAAATCTGCGTCAAAGAGGCGAGGTTCTGTTGGTTTCTCTTTCGAATTGAAGCCTTCAGTATTCACCCCAAATTCTCAATAAGATTGAAGAGGTGTGGCGATTGAATTGGCCATGGAAGCAAGTTTATTTTTCTCTTATTAAACTTTTCTTGAATTAATTTTGCCTTAAGATCGCTGTCCTGCTGACATATTCACTGATGTCGGTCGTAGAATTTTTTCTCACTTAAGGGGAACAGCTTTTCCTCCAGTATCTTTCGATCCGTGGCACCATCCCTTTTCACATCAATGATGTAGAGTGCTCCTGTGTCGTGTAAGGTAAAGCAGCCACAAACCATGAGAACCCCTTCCAAACGTGACGAGCATCCCTTTGGCCGTAAAGTCCTATATTTGTCTCATCTGACCATATAACATTGTTCCAAAATTCACTTCCCTTTGTAAGATTCTCTTTAGCAAACTTTAAACGGTTCGATAGATAGGTTTTTTTATTAAGAAGTGGAGTTTTGTGGGGAGTGAAAGAATGCAGATCATTAGGATGGAGCTCTCTACTAATCATTCTTTTACTCACTTTAGTCCTGACAATTCCAGATCGCTTTGTAGATCTTTCATTGGATTATTCTTCCGCTTTCGAAGCATGCAACGTCGAGACCGGTCGTTATCTTGCGAGGCGTTCCGGCTATTGGCAAGTTGGAGGAGGTGACTCCATATTTGCGATGCTTTCGAACTAACAGTTGCATAAGGCATTTCAATTCGATCAGAACTAGTCCTATAGGATAATCCATCTGAATGAAGTTTGATTATTTACTGTAGAATAGCTTGAGGAACTTCTTTGACCTTCGACATTGCTTAAAGCAAAAGTCCTTTTTCTATGATTCTTACCTATTAATGACTGTTCAAATATTGGGCAGTTAAAATCAGTCTCGTTTGAAGAAATTTCTCGAATCTTGGTTGAGTGGTTGAGTGGTTGAGTGGTTGAGTACGTTTTTTCATTTGCTAAATTTCGTTTATTTGAAATTATTGTGATATACAAAGAAAATCTCTTTATGTGTATTTCTTCAGTTAAATATATGTTTACTAAGATACCTAATAAATTTATAATCAGACGAAAGCACGAACTATTTCATAAATATTGAAAATTTAAAATTCCTGGTACTTTCGAACTCTATTTCAAGTTCTTTATTAGGGAATGACCCCAAACAACAGAAAATAATAAATAAGCGGGTAAAGAGAGAGAAAGGGCAAGAGAAAGAAATCTAACCAATCATGAAATGAATTAGCAGCATTTAGATTAAAAATAGGAGCAGACTGAAGTGACAAAACGGGAGAGTTTAATACAAATTAATTCATAAATATTAGGGTTTTCTGTACCTATTTTGACCTACTTAAGGAATGAAGGGAACCGAGGTCAGGTTCTAAAGAATAAACCTACATGAGGTCAGATGTAATGATTGTAGGAATTAAGATAACTTCTATGGAATGAATAAAATTGAGGTCAAGTTCTAGGGAATCCATGGTAATTGAGGTCAAGTTCTAAATCATGAAGAGAACTTGGTCATATTCTAGACACTGCAGTTGTTAGACAAGGAATGGAACTGTATACTAATATCTAGTTATAGAGAACGTAGGAACAAAACTTGAGTTTTAAGTCAATTTCTAGAGAATACAGTGACCTGAAACTAGGTTCTAGGGAATGAAGGTAACTAAGTTCAAGTTTTAGAGAACGAAAGGAGCTGAAGTCAGTCCTTTGAGAGTGATGGGAATTAATGTCAAGTTTCAGAGGATGAGAACTGAACTCAAGTTGTAGAGAACTAAAGGAATTAGGGTCAAGTTCTAAAGAACAAAGTGAACTGAAGTTAAGTTTTATAGAATGAGTGAAACTGAGGCTAAGAAGTTTTAGAGAATGACGAGATCTGAGATTAAGTTATAAGTTAAGTTCTAAAAACAAGAGAACTGAGATCATGTTTTCGAGGGTAGAGGGAACAGGTTAAGTTCTAAATTAAGTTCTAGGAAACAAAGGCACTTGAGATCGATTTAATTTTTTTCATTTCTTCACCAGTTTTATATACTTCGTCTTCACTGAATATTCCTCCATTACTATACAGCTGAAGATGACGAAACCTGAAATTAGTTGTTCTCCAATAAATGTTATAGATAATATTGTGGTTTCATATATATATATATATATATATATATATATATATATATATATATACAGTCCTGATCATAAATATAGTACCAGTTGAAAAACTGTAAAAATTGACATTTCGCACCTTCCGATACTTATAAGGTTATAAGTTAAGCTTCTATATATTCCTTAAAGCTAAATTGTAGCTAAGACACAAACGTAGTTTAAACAAATTAAAGAAAAAAGACAGTTTACTCAAATGAGCTGCTCATCAGCTGATCAAAAGTTTAAGACCATAGCGCATAATAGTCTAAATTTGCGCAAATTCTCGGATTCTGTGTCATTTATCGTTTGGAGCTCACGGTGTTAAGACGTCATAATGCCTAGAGCGGGTAAACTTTCATTATTTGAACGTGGTCGGGTGGTTGAACTGCATAAGCAAGGCCTGTCGCAGCTTGCCATCGCTGCCGAGATTGGACGCAGTAAAATAGTGATTTGAAATATCCTGAAAGATCCCGAGGGCTATGGAACAGCGAAGCCAAGTGGTAGACCCCCCCAAAATTACACCAGCACTAGGTAGGAGGATCAACAGGGTTGTCCGTCAAGACACGGCACGGTCCTCAAGTCAGATTAAGGCATTCACCGATCCTGATTGCAGTCCAAAAACCATTAGACGTCATCTCAGAGGGAAGGGCATGAAAAATAAAAAAAATGCTTCAACATCACAAAACCACCCGTTTAGAGTTCGCCAGGGAGCACCAGACATGGGAAATCGCAAAGTGGAGGAAGGTGTTATTCTCTGGTGACAAAAAAAATAACCTTGACTGTCCTGGCGGTTTCCAACGTTACTGGCACGACAAACCGATTCCATGTAAGACGTTTTCCACACGACACAGTGGTGGAGGTTCCATCATGGTAGGGGGGGGGGGTGATTTTTGCTTCAATGGAACAATGGGGCTTCAGGTTGTGCAGGGGCGTCAAACGGCGGCTGGCTATGTAGAGATGCTGCAGATGCTCTGTGGTAATGACTGGGTCTTCGAACAAGACAATGCGGCAATTCACAATGCCCGCCTGACAAAGACTCCTCTAGGAGAAGGACGTCCCTCTTTTACACCATCCTGCGTGTTCACCGGATCTAAACCCAATTGAAAACATTTGGGGATGGATGGCCAGGGATGTCTACAAAAATGGATATCAGTTCATGACAGTGGATGCCCTTCGTGAGTTCATCTTCACCACCTGGAGTAATGCTCCCCCATGAGATCAGTCACAGACCAGCTACCCCTCATCTATAATGACATTACCTACTGGTACGACTAAAGCCACACTGTCGACCTCATTCTATTTGATTTTGTTAAAGCCTTTGACAGAGTCCACCATGTGGTCCTCATTGACAAGCTGAGAGACCTGAGTATCTCAGGGAACCTGCTCCGCTGGATTGAAAGCTTCTTACTCAATCGATCCGTGATAGTCACTATCAGTGGTCACAAGAGCGACGCAAAGTCTGTTCTTAGCGCCGTTCCCCAAGGTTCAGTCCTTGGCCCCCTTCTCTTTCTTGTCTTCATCAACCACATCGGCTCTTAGCTTACCTGCAAGTTCAAGATGTTCGCTGATGACCTCAACTTATATCCCCACTTCGCCTCCTCCGACAACCAAGCCCCATCAGAAATCCTCCAACATAACATCAACATTCTTGCCAATACCTCCCAGTCTTGGGGCCTGAGGTTTGCACCAGACAAGTGTGTCCACTTTAGGTTCTCTCGTTCCCACCAAACCGCAGACCATCTCTACTTCTTGGATGGAAGCCTGTCAAGCGGGTTTCATCGCACAGGGACCTAGGAGTAACAGTCGACACATACCTAAAATTCTACCATTATACCAGACTGACAATATCCAAGGCTGGAAGCGTTGCGACAAACCTTTTGAAATCCACAGTCTGTCGCACGACCCAATTCATGGCAGCACTATTAGTAAGCGACATCCGCCCCATTATCGACTTTACTTCTCCAGTCTGGAATACTAACTATATCTGACCTCCGACTCCTCGAGAAAGTACAACACAGGTGGACTAAACAGGTCCACGGGCAGGCCGCCAATTCTACTCCATAAGACTCCAACAAAGGGGCGGCTACTGAGGCACGACCTGATCTACTGCTACCGAATCTTCTACGATCTGAAGACCTTTTCTTTCTTGCCCACCAACTCAACCACCAGATGCCACAGATACAAAATTCAGATCCAGCATGCCCACATGGAGGCCCGCAGAAGGTTCTTCTCTTGCAGAGTAGCTCCTCTGTGGAACTCCCTTCCCTCCCAGGTAGTAGAAGCTCCATCCCTAAATGCTTTCAAACACTCCCTTCACACTACCATCAGAGTTAGACTTTTTGACTATGTAGACTAAGCCACACCTCCATCCCATCCATTAGTCAGCACACCACCTCTATGATTTACTCCATGTTAAATAGCCCTCCTAATAGCTATTCTCACAGACAGATACAATCAATCAGTCATTATTGCCCCTTTTTATCCATGCTCTACTTCCTGCACATCTGACTGGGTATTTTGGGTCCCCCTTACCGTGGCCGACTGGTTGCACACCGGATCGGGAGGCCCTAGCAGGTAAGTAAACCAGGTAAGTCGCTCTTAGAACCCCTCGTATCAGGCATGCCACGTCGAACTTTTGAGGTTATCAACAAGAATGGTGGAACCACTCACTACTGAGTCCTTATTCTGAAGGTTTAATTCTGTTTTGAAGAGTTTTCATGTTTTGGGGGTAATGGTCTTAAACTTTTGATCAGCTGATGAGCAGCTCATTTGAGTAAACTGTCTTTTCTCTTTAATTTGTTTAAATTATCTTTGTTTGTCTCAGCTACAATTTAGCTTTTAGTATATCGAAGCTTCACTTTGAACCTTATAAGTATCGGAATGTGCGAAAGTCCATTTTTACAGTTTTTCAACTGGTCCTATACTTATGATCAGGACTATATATATATATATATATATATATATATATATATATATATATATATATATATATATATATATATCTATATATATATATATATATATATATATATATATATATATATATATATATTTATATATATATATATATATATATATATATATATATATATATATATATATATATATATATTATACAAATAAGTAATTTTGTTTTTTAAATACATGTCACAGGTCGGATTGTTACGTTCTAGAAGATTAATTAACGGAAACAACTAGGTAGAAATTGAATTGGATTTATGTTGAAACCACAATTAACCTAATTTAAGCTAACTCCTAATGCTATGTCATTAGCTTGAACGCGTTCATTGAACGTTTAGAAAAGTAGCCAAACGTCTGGTCGCTGAAGAAATAGTCAGCTCGGTTGTTCTAGTGTTATCATGCGCATGGTTCTTATAGCAAGAGGCCACCCTGTGTTTGATTGGTCTAGAAAAATTGTCCATGTACTCGGTTGTTATAGAGAGGTCATCAACCTGGGTTCTTATAGAAAGCGTGACCCTACCCATGATTGTTCTGAGAGTTACTATGTATCTGGTTGCTCTAGAGAGAATGGACACGATCTCGATTGGCTGAAAAAGAGTTGGCATGCGCTGGTTGCTCTAGGAAGAGTGGTTATGCGCCTGTTTAGAGGTTTAGTCGTGCAGCCTGATCACTCTAGGAAGAGCGGCTATTTAGCTTGTTATTGTAGTGAGAGCGGTCGTGTGTTTTATTGCTCTTGAAAGAAGGCCATGCCTCATTGATCTAGAGAGTGGTTATACACCAGATTGCTCTATAATAGTGTTTGTGCGTCTGATTTATGTAGAGAAGGTAGTCAAGCACGGGGTTGGTCTAGAAACTAGGGATTTTTGCCTGGTTGCTCTAGTAATAGTATTCATACGCCTGCCTCCTCTTTAGAGATTGGCTAGTCTTCTGTTTTTTCTAGAAATAGTGGCCTGTCATCACTAGAAAAAATACTATTCACTTACCGTTATATAGAGAATGATTAACTGCTTGTACTAGAGAGAGTAGCATGCACCTGTTTGCTATAGAGTAGCGATTCTCAAGCGGCGTTCCTAGGACCATAGGAATTCGCTAGAAGTTGCTAGAGGTCGTAACTTTATTATAGACGTTATATCGTTCTAACAATTATATCATTCGAAACTTTTAAATTAAACGCTGAGAAACGCTGCTCTAGAGAGAGTGGCCATATACCAGATCGAGCTATAGAGTAGCCACGCGCCTGGTTGCTCCAGAAAATGGTCAGGCGCCTGGTTGATTTACAACGAATGATCATGCACCTGATTGTTGTAGAAAGAGTGGCCATGCCCATGGTTGCTCTAGAAAATAGCCAGGCGATTGGTAGCTCTAGTGTGTGTAGAAATTACTGTCCAGACTCTCCTATCATCCATCCTCAGATCCGGACACCGGGGCTAAACTCACATCAGTAACGCCGGAAGGATGAATTTCTAGGATATATTATATCCTTGCTCGTACGTATCATTAGTATCTTCATAAATCTTACAACTCGAGTCTTTTTTTATATATTTCCTATGTTAAAATCTCTTTGATCTAATTTCTTGAAACCGATTCAGACGCGGTGTTCTCTTTTCCCCACCATTATTTATAACGATATGAACATCACTGCATTTATCATATTTGATTTTACTCTCTAAATATTTAGCTATGCCACACTTTTTCAATTGAAATTTTACGCATCTTTTCTGATACACTTCTGTCTCATTAGGAAATGAGTAAGATTCGTGTATGCTTACACATGAACACTCTTGTTTCGTGCGTTGGTAGCGTTTATCCTCAGCAGACATGACAAGGTTCATCTTGGGTTTATTGTTTTACCAGTGCTTTCTTTTCATTGAAGAGTAAACACGCATGATTCATTATAGGAATTTCATTCTTATGGATTGTAATGAGGCATTTATCTTTTTTCTGCACGCTAAACAATGCATTTTAAATACTGTATATTATTATCCGCTTATGTTAACGGCAATGTTATTATATGATGTCCCTAAAATAAGATAGTGATTAATTCGCCTCTGTCAATGAAAAATTCTGATAGTGTAGAATTTTTTACTGTCTTTTTGATGGCAAATTCTGGCTGGGGACGACAAATTTGGTTTTGTTGATGTCGAATTCTAATCTTGTTGGAAAGAGTTCCGGATTTGTTGGTGATGAATTCCAATTTTGTTGACGTCATATACTGCTTTTGGTATCGACAAACTCCGGATTTGTTAATAACATAGTCTCTTTATATTAATAACAAATTCTAGCCTTGTTGATGATAGATTCCAATTTGGTTAAACAACAAAGTCCCATTTTATTGACGACAAATTCCGTTTTTGATGATGTCAAATTCCCATTTTGTTGATGATAATTTGACTTTTTCTGACGACTCATTTTTTTTTTACGACAAATTCCAGTTTTGTTGCCGTCCAATTCAGATTCTATTGACAATTTTTATTTTTTTTTAAAGATAAATGGTAGTTTTGTTAACAACAAATTTCCGTTTTATTAACGACCAATTCCTGTTTTATTAAAGACAAATTTTGGCATTGGTGATGATAGATTCTCCTTTTCGTACGACAAATTTCGATTTATTGACGACAAATTGTGTTTTTATTGACTCATTCCAGTCTTTCAGAAGTCACAGCCTGCATTTGTTAACGACAAATTCATTTTATGTTGACTCATAGTTCTGGTTACATTGGCGAATAGTCCGGGTATGTTGAAGATAGATTCCAATTCTGGGTTGACAATAAATTCCATTTTTACTTACCATACATTTCAGTTGACGACATATCTGTTTATGTTGACGACATTTATGGTTATGTCGAAGAAAAGCTAGGATATGATTACGACTTCCTGTCGATATAAGATGAGAGTGTTTTTATGTGGGTCACTAAAGTTAGAAATATTGTATGGTTCTGAAATTGGTGGTTAAGATGTGATATTGTAGGGTTCTGAGGTTGGTGGAGTCAATCAATGAAAGCGAGTGGAAGTGAAGGTGGCTAAGGTATGAGGTATAGCCCATCCCGTCAAATTTGACTAGTGATAGTCGTTATTGGGCGACCTTTCCTCTGGCAGACGGTTCAAGTGAACTTTGTTCAACGACTTTGAATGACCCTTCCCACTTTTTCTTCTATTTATCCACAGCTTTCCCTTCTTCTGTTATTATTCTCTTCTACCTTTACTGTACGAAAATGTTCACGTTACTCGCATTTTACTTTCGCGAGAATCAAAGATTAACCTTTGCGCCACTCATCACAGTCCATTATTACAATCTTTAATTTCCTGGTCTTGCCAATTCCAACACTTCTAAGTCACAGGTTCTGTCGTAACATCCATTCTCAGTCTTTCAGAAGACAGTCGCCTTCCTTCCATCATAGGATGACATTTTCATCGTTCCATTCTTTGCATATACTTCCCTCTCAATACTTCTCCATACATTTCAACCATCTTAAAGCTCTATCTGATCTCTACATCTCATACTTCATTTTTTATGTGAACGCCCTTGGCTTTGTTGAGCACCATACTTATTACTAATATTCAGTGCAGTTGTATTTAGAATTTGTACTGGTTGTATGGTTCATATCTTTGCGGCGGGGGATGATGTGTAACAGCAGCAAAGTCCACCTTGCTTGCATTCCCACTCCTATCTATACTTAATTAGCTTAACTTCGATCGTGATGCGTAGTGGTGTTACTATAGTGTGGTAACCAAAGATGTCAGAGAAGTGATACTATCTATCACATCTTGTATCTTACATGTAAGATAGAAGAGATCCCTGTAGAGACAAATATATTCTATATGCTGTCATGCAGAACGCTTTGACACTTATTCGCATCTTTGCCGACGTCACTCTGCCATAAATTTCAAAACATTTTCACTTCCCTCCCCTTTCACACATTTTTATCAGTTTCATCATATAGTTCTCCAAACCATTTTCAACATTTGGCTTTTACTTATTCTTTGTGTGAGAATAATGAGTTTGTTTCTTTTGCACTGCATTAGCTACACCATTCAACCACTCTCTGGGGAATCTATTACACATACATTTCCCACTCATCGTACTACCCGCAGAATTAAAACATACGAATAATAACTTGTTCAACACTACCACTATTCTGTTTTTCCTCCACTCATTTTTTTTTATTCATCGCATGGCACTAGCATTTAATATATCTGTTCTGCTTCATTTTATCCATTTCACACAACTTCATTTCAACTGCATTGTTAACATTCCCTATAATTTTCATTCTAACATTTGTATTATCCAATTTTAATGACTCAGAGAGATCTTTCGCACATACTAAATTACAATCCATCAAGATTAACATCAAAGGCTCGAATACAAGCTGATAAACTAATACATACACCCCTCTCTCACAAAATTACCCCTCCCCCCCATAATATGTACATGCCAAGTGTTGAACAGCTCATACCACCCATTCTGGCTTAGCCCCAAACAACAGCATAAAGGCCCTCAGATAGCACAAGAGCTACACACCTTAACCACGCCCTAAACCACGTCTTACCCCCCCCTCTCCTCCTCCAGCACACTCAAAGCTTCACTTCCCCAAACATAACGCTCTGTTTACCACATCTACCCACCACAACCACATGGAACACAATAGCAGACCTCCCCTCATACCATCTCCCCATCATTATAACATTCCAAACCCCTCCAACCCCAATCAGCATCTTTCAAAACCACACACACATAAACTATAAGAAAGCAAACTGACACATCTACATATATCCACCACATCCATATAAGATAGACTACATGACTTATCAATAAACAACTATCAAACATTAGACAAAACACTGCACCAACATCCTTCAAAACTATCAGATAGCAAACTGGCAAAACTACACCCACCACACACATAAAGATGGATTACAGTTCTTCCCAATAAACAACTATCAAACTTTGGACAATACACTGCACCACATCAACAACGCAATCACCTGCAAGCAATAAATTTTTCTTTAAGGCCGCATATCTTACAACCTCAACTTCACTCAAGAAATAACAGACTTTATAAGATAAAAAAAACACTTTAAAACAAAACAGCATCTACACAACAAGGGGTGTAATATATCCAACAACTCAACAATCACATCTATCACTTAATTTTCAATCATCAAAAATAACAGCTATGTGGATGACATCTCAATCACTGCACAACACCCAATAGTCCATATAGCAAGAAGAGCACTTTAACATTTCTTAAACTCAAGGAACATTGACACAGGTAAAACTGTGGCATTTTTTGGCGGGGGAAGCCCATCTGGCGACTACCAAGTTGGGCATAAGTCACCGTACTCGACACAGCCTACGACTAGGCTAAATTAAAAAAAAATAAATAAAAGAAAACAACTAACAATATGCAAATAAATAACAACGATAAAAAAGAACATAGGCTTAAAAAATAACAACAAAAACATAGCAAAAAGTAAAGAAGGAAGTGCGCCCCGCCCCCCCCTGGCGCAGGAACATGCAATCTACAAAAAAGTCAAATAAGGTAGAAGAGGCCAGCCTCCTCAAAAAAGTCGTATAGTCCGTATGTCCGTGTGCACGAACGAGTCCCGAGTACAATGGGCAAACGGTAGCGAGCAGAGCAATGCAACCAGCTCAGCCGTAAAGACAAACGCAGCACTTGGCAGAGCCGCGCTAACTTCAAACAAAGGAGATACGGCGTAGAAATCTACCCCATACTGGGACTTGGAGCCATCCGTATACTCTGGCAAGGTTCCAGCATGACACAAAATGTGTTCCGAAAAGGCCGAACGGAGTACTCCCTGCGCTTTAGAAGCTTTGGGAGCAGAGGCGTGGCGAGCAATAGTCGAAGGTGGAGTCCTGGGCAAAACAAGAGGTGTCTCCAGGAAAAGAGCTATACCGAGCTTCGAAGGAGTTTCCTAGCACTAAACCCAAAGGGCTTAGTGTATGACTGGCATTTCTCGGCGGCATAGGCAACGTCGAGATGACCTTCGGATGCAGTGAGAGCTGTTGGCGACGGAGGGAGGCACCTGGCTCGCGCGTACAGGCGAATAATGCACTGTGTACGGCGTAGAGTGAGTGGCATCTCCCCAACATCTACAAGTAGGGTCTCAATTGGGGATGTGCGGAAGTGACCGGTCGCCAGGCGAAGGCCGGTGTGGTGGATCGAGTCCACCTTCCGCGCTACACGGTCTGTTGCGGATACATAAAGCTCGCAACGGTAGCCGAGCTTCGAACGAACAAAGAATCGATAAAAAAAGTAAGGCAGTACCCCTATTAGAGCCCCAGACAATGAACGAAGAATATCCATGGCGCGGGTACAAGAGACCATAAGGCTATGAACATGAGCCTCCCAGGTGAGGCGTCGGTCAAATACAAGACCAAGGAAGGGGTGTGAGTCCACCACTTCCAAGCGAACCACATTTAGAAACAAGTCTGGGTCAGGGTGGATCAGTGTATGGCAGCAGAAGTGCACCACCTTAGTCTTGGTGCTTCGGCATAGCGAGAGACGCGGTTCATTGCCTGTTGGAGTCGACGCTCCAGAGTTAGCATCTGGGCCGCGCCAAAAGAGATCGAAAGGTCGTCCAAGTAGAGCGTAGTGAGAACATCTACGGCAGCACCGAAGTGATGCCATTGATGCTCAGGGAAAAGAGTGTGACACTGGGGACACTTCCCTGCGGGACACCTTCTTCCTGCTCCATTGGTCCTAAGAGGGCTTTCCCCACCCGTACGCGGAATCGACGATCGCAAAAATTCAGATATAACGATTGGGAGGCGTCCCCTCGCCCCCATCGTGTAAAGATTCGAGTCTCCATGATACCGTATCGCAAGGGGTATCATAGGCCTATAGATCAAAAAACACCGTGGCGTAGTTATGTCTACGAAAGAAGACTTCGCACAGAGTATTTTCCAGTAGGATCAGAGCATCCGACGTGGAGTGCAACTTCTGGAAGCCGCACTGTGCAGAAGAGAGATGGCCTCGGCTGTCCATATAAATGGCTAACATTTACCAATTTTCTCATCAACTTGCACACAAAGGAGGTGGGAGTGGAGTGATATCTCCCCGGTTTGCGAAAAGCGAGCACAGTAGTGGTTCGCCAGGAGTTTTGGATGATACCCTCTAGCCATATCCTGTTGAATAAATCTTACAGACAGGCCATGCCTTGCTCACCCTGGTGTCGAAAAATGGCGTACGGGACATCATCCGGACCAGAGAGGGGGTCCGCGCACTAAGCGAGAGCGGAACGCAACTCACTCAAAGTAAACCTGTCGTTAACCCTTAAAGCCCGGTCATCATCCATTGATGTTCCCTTAAGAAAAACCGGTCATCATCAATAGATGATTTGTACAATCTTTCAATGTACGGCTACCAATTATTGATGTTTTGCACATTTCCGCGCTGTACAGTCATCATCTATTTCATGTTAAATCATCTCGCGACATCTGGTACCTTTTTTGTCTCGTGATAGGTTCTTCGCAATTTTACAATATCTGCACTTTGCAAGTAGTGAAGAGCCAAACATAAATGATCGTTTATGGAAAATTCGAGATCTGTTGACAATGGTAACTAATAATTTTTCGCAAGTGTTCAAGCCCTTTCAAAAGGTCATCATCGACGAATCCCTCATTCTCTTCAAAGGTCGTGTTGGCTTCAAACAGTACATTCCTACAAAAAGACACAGATTTGGAATAAAAGTATTTGTGCTGTGTGACTGCGAAACAGGAATAATACTTGACATCATAATATACACTGGAAGTGAAGTAGATATTCCAAAAGACGCTCGCTTGGGATTGAGTGGATCAGTAGTCAAACAATTGTTGTCTAAATATCTTGGAAAAGGACATATTCTATATACAGACAATTATTATACAAGTCCCACATTGTGCACATTCTTACAGGAAAACAACACTGGCTCCTGCGGCACTGTAAGGATGAATAGAAAAAATATGCCCAAATTTGATAAGAAGAGAAAAGGGGAATTTGAATTGAAGAAAAATGGACCAATCATGGCACTTCAGTGACAAGATAAACGTACAGTTACAATGCTTAGTACCATTCACAAAGGTGAGATGAAGCTTACTGGAAAAAGGTGTTTTAGAACAGATGCAGAAATCAAGAAACCAGATACTGTATTAGATTATACACTCAACATGAGGCTTGTTGACAAAAGTGACATGCAGATAGAAACAATCGATTGTCTTAGAAAGTGTTTGAAGTGGTACAAGAAGATTTTTTTCCATTTGCTTGATATGGCAATGCTGAATGCATACAATTTATATTTGGTTAAGACAGGCAATAAACCTTCATTGAGGAAATTCTCCTATGAAGTCATAATGCAGCTACTGGAAAAGTATGGGCGACCTACATTTCCCATAGTTGGGAGACATCACATCAACACTCCAGACCGACTTTATGCTAAAGAATTTATGGTTCGTCACTCTCCACAAAATGTACCTTCAACTGGTGGACGAAATAAAGGACAGCGACAGTGTCATGTTTGTCAACATACAGAACGACGAGCAACCAAAAGGAAAATGGTAACAACATGGTGCAAGGAGTGCGGTGTGGGGCTTTGTCTTGGAGCTTGCTACCAAGATTACCACACACGCAAAAAATTTTAAGTGGTTAAAATGTGGTGTAAGGAGTGCAGTGTGGGACTTTGTCTTGGAGCTTGCTTCCAAGATTACCACACATGAAGAAGTTGTTAAAATCAACAAAGCAAGGAAAATTAAGATAAATAGGTAAGTAATAATATTTGTACTTAGTTTCTTTCATTTCCAAATGGTAGAGTAAAAAATATTAATACAAACATGCATTTTAAAAATATATATTATTTTCATTTTATTTTGCGTTTGGCGGGTGCGCAAAACCGGACTATACCCGGGCTTTAAGGGTTAAAGGGTTCTCCGCCTCTTGAGATAAATTCCAGTCGGCGGCCTTCTGCGACATAAGACGCCAAATAAATGCTGGCGGAGCATCATTCCAGCTAGAGAATGCGGAGAAAGCGGCCACGAATGATTCTGCACAGACGCGATGTCCGAGATTGCAGTCCCATTTTCACGGAGAACGGGACGGGTCCTGCGAGAACTAGCCCCGAATCCTTTTGACTCGTTTCCTCACCTTTGCTAGAGAGGGCTTCCGTTAAGTGAAGGCACGTATGCCTGCCAAAAAGAGCGGCGGGTGTTTTTCGAAATATACCGTAACCTAGCCCTAGCTCGACAAAATTTACTGACAGTAAAATCGTTCGGGCCGAGCTAATAGCGTATGAAGGCATAACGCTTCTGTTTGAGGGCCGCCTCACACTCGGCTGACTAGCACGGGAGTGGTAGGCGTGTGAAAGGGCCAGACGTTGTAGGAATAGTAGTTAGGCCCACGGTGATGAAGTTCCCGGAGAAGAACTCAACGGCCTCACCTACCAACTTAAACTCCTTGGATGAGACTGAGTAATCCGTCGTTTCCTAAAATCCAGGCTACCGCACCATCGCCAAGCATCACCTGGGCGGGCTCTCAGGCGTCAGCGGCCCAGAAAATGATATTTGAATGGGAAAGTGATTACTACCATGGAGGTCATCGACTACCCCCCACCCAAAATCAGGCTGTGCATCCGGAGAGGACAGAGATGGATCAGGACAGGAAAATGAAGGGGTTCTCTGGCAGCGATGCGTAAACTCATCCACATTTAGGACACCTATCTCCAGTTCGTCGATCAGGTCGGCAAGGACTTAACCCCTGAGATTGATCGAGTAGCTTCCCTAGAGAGGGTGTCTACCGTTCAGATCTTAGAGCAAGAGAAAGGGCGTCGGCAACCGTGCACGACACGGCGGAAGTCCCCCGCGTCTAAGTCGGCCTACGGTGGAATGTACGCAGAAATAACCGTATACCTCCTATCCAGGTGCAGCTGCACAGCTACTGCCTGAAAGGAGGAATCTAAAGCAAAAAGAAGGGAGAAATCATGCTGGGTGTAAATGGCGCATCCTCCTGCCCGGCCCCCATCCAGTGGTGGTGGGTTTGGCAAAACCCTTATATCCCGGGAGAGAGTGGGCAAAAGAGCCTCCGCAGCTCCTCCCAGTTGTCCCGGAGTCCGCCGCAATTCCATTCAAGGAATATACTCTCCAGGCCTAGCTCGTAGGAGATTCGGGGGCCCTCTTCGAAGTGAAGGCTCTCACGGGAATGACCATAAGGTTCCCAGAGGCAGAACCCCGGGTGCTGTTAGCCGGACAATGCACTGAAGGCGTTGTCACCTTTGAGGACTTATCAGGGGGCTCACCATGCAAGTCTTTTCTTGTCTCCGCCTAGAAACCTCAGGCAGGCGGGGTGGCTTCGGAGGTGGAGGCCCCTCTTTTGGATGATCCAACGTCTCCGAGCCACCCAGCCTAACACTGAGCGTGGGTGTAGCAGGTGAAGCTCCTTTACTGCTGTCCTCCTTTCGGGCAGCAGCTTTAGGAACTCTGGAAGATGGCCTCACGACTAACTTCAGGGGTGTTGCCTCCTCTAAAGGTAACGCCTTACGGGAAACGGTCACGCTGGGGAAGAGGGGGGGGGGGACTTGGTGTGAACCCTTTGTGCTGCCAGCTTTACCAGGGTAGTTACTAATGGGCCCGGAAACGGCCGTGCTCGTAAACCTGGAGAGGCCGGGAGCAGAGGTTTTCTTTCTTAACATTGAAGCATAGGATGTCCCAGGCAGCGCCGGGTGCGCCAGGACCAACTCCTTAGCCTCCCGAAATGAGATACGATCCTGGGCTTGAACGGCCAGGATTTCCTAGGTGCGGCTATCCGCGATTGACACACTTGGCCAGACACGATTTGGACTTATCATGTTCGGCCTTGGGGCAACTTACACAGACTTCAGGTAATCTAGACATTGCGCGTTTACATGAGCGATTCGTATGGCCGAAGCGGTGACAGTAGTAGCACTTCCGCGGTAGTGGCACGAATGTCTTCATGTGCTAGCGATACCAACCGGCACGCACCAAATCAGTGAGCTTGTCACAACCGAACGTGACGAAGAGCGTAGGGGTGGGTTTCGAAGCCCCTCCCTGTTTTATTATCGCATACTCTACATTGACCGCTCCATGGTCGGCCAGCTCTAAGGTGATGTCATCTATGGAGGAGTCCACGAGTTCCTTCACATAAACAACAACTTGCACGAAGTTCATGGAGGAGTGCGGCGTCACACTCACCGGCATCAAGTGTCCGAAGGGCACTAATCATGGCCACCTCGGAGTGATTCGATGCATTCGCCAGAAGGTTCTCTTCCGAGAAACGGGTCACCTTCAGCTCTCTACCAATCACACTAGCTAGAACTCTTCTCTGATGGATCATGTTCCTTTAGCCAACATAGTGCAATCAGTGGAGCTAATAACCAGAAAGCGTTTGAAGCCAGCGGGCTTGAAAACGCCAGGTAATTTCTGAATGAGGGGCCCCGACTTAATCGAGGTTCCGATCTGCGCACTTGCAATTTTGGTCTTAGTCAGGGACTCCCCACCCGAGAGACCACCGGGAGCGGACATGCTGATCTTGGGTTGGTCGCTTACTGAAATAGCAGACCAGTCCGTCCCTGTGGCTCTTGCAGGGGTAGAGGAGCCCTTAGTCTTTTTGTTTTTTCTGTTTCTTTCTTTTTAGGAGAGGAGGATCGGGGAATCAACCCGCTTCTTTCCTCCGCCGGGAGGGCCCCTAGGCCAGAGGGATCAGCTTCAGCAAGATCCTTCTCTGAAATGGAGACAGTCTTGGCTGTCACAGGGGCACCAGCTGAGGGAGATCCATCCTCTCCCTGTAAGGCCTTGGGAGGCCCGAGCAGTCTGAGGAGAAGCTTTCACAGGGGCGGACTCTGGTTCTGTGCTTAGCCCTGAGCCCGTGTTCGACCCCATGAAAGATTCTACCCTCTGGGGCTGATCAGAACCCAACTCCTCAGCAGACCACAGAACCCATTTCACCCCAACCAAGCCCTAACAATAAAACCACAACCTACACACAAAAAAGAAGTCCCAGCACACTACTACCAACGCCTGTTTCGAAACCTACCCTCACCACCACCAAACCACAACCTAATAAAACACATCCACACACCCCTCACCCAAAGACACCTGAATACTCTACACCACCAAACAATATCCTAATTGACCCCTACCCCCCTAAATAAACCAATTAGAGAAATCATTACACCGGACATACAAGGTCATTCTCTCCCAACTAAGGTCAAACCTTTCAACATTACTCCCGACATTACAAACACAACAAACCTCACCCAATCATCAACCTGCCCCAAATGCAACCAATACAGTGACATCACCAAATAACTTGAGTGCTCGAATCTCGGACACGCACGCAACACCCACAGCATTTCTGTCCACAAGGACCTGGGGAAGTGGTTGCCTTCGAAGGCCACCTACTTCACATAAAGGAGGTATGGAGGCTGGAAAGTAATTATAAACAAGAAAACAAAGAAAAAGCCAAAGACGCTTTGTAACATTTATTTAAAATGTTTCATGATTAAAACACATCGCATCATCAGCGTTAAAAACAATAAAAACTCATTAAATTATATATATATAAATGGTGTTCCGGGTGTCAGGTTTGCTAAGGCGAATATCAGTTCTTTCAGCGCTGTTCATAGGAGGCATAAAGCGGGAGTAAAACGTGGACTTTTTTTCCCCATATTCTGAAAGAACTGGTCTTTGCCTTAGCAAACCTGACCCCTCATCCAGTCGAAATTATCCCTGCCAATGTGGTTCCAGGGTCACCCTCGCTAACTTAAAGAGCCTCGATGAGGTCAGCCTCTTCTCAGACTCTTTACCTGCTAGTCAATTTACATTAGGAAATTCAGCTCTTTTATAAGAATACCTCCATCTATGTTCAATTAACTGTAGTCGCACACAAATATGTTGATTTGTTAGGTAATTCAACGTATTGTTATTTTTTATCTTACTTCATATCCCTCTTCTCGTTAGTTTTTTTTTATCCACACTTCCATATTCTGATTTAATCCATTTCAAATTTAAGCTTGATGTGTTACGATTTTTCGCATGTCTTAGAACATCGTTAATATTTTGCCAATTTCATATCCATCCCTTCGTTGGTTTTTCCTCTTCGCATTTCAATACTCTTATTAAATGTGCTTTAAATTTTAGGTTCCTGTTTCATGAATTTTATATTTATTAGAATTTTATTTTGGTACACGCCTCAATTAGTGATGTCACATTTTAAAAAGATTTCGGACAAACGTAAGTTAACTACGATATAATGAATTATATATGTTTTATACAACATCGAATAGTTTTGTGACTTTAGAGAATATTTTTGAGATTATCTATGATTAAAAATAATTATTTAATGGGCTTTAAATTTTAAGTTCCAGTTTATTGGATTTTCTATGAATTAGAAAACTTTTAGGTGCGCTTGTCCCAATTACTGATGTCACATTTTTCAAAATGTTTCGGACAAACGTAAGTTAACTACGATATAATGATTTATAGGTTTTATGCATCATCGAATATTTTTGTATGACTGTCGCTGAGGTTTGCTGTAATGCGTTGCCAAATAATAATATTTTTCCTCACGCGTTAGATTTGAAAAGTAATTTTACCGATGAAAAAATAGCCAAAAGTTAATGCAAATATTTTTGAGATATCTATGATTAAAAGTTACTAAATATATAAACTTAAAAATGCTGTGAAAAAGGGAGAAACAAAATAGGAAATTTGGCATCGCTGTGTTGAAAGAAAACCAATTAAAATGTTTTGAAATACCGCAATAAAGTAACACATTCACTATATTTAATTTATTGAATTCGCAAATGTCATATTAATTGGTAAATATACCCCAAGCACTCCATCTCTCATCAACTAATAATATAATAAATTGTTACCCTGAGCGAAATTCAGAATGTACATATAGCGTGGCAACTTGCGGCAAGTGTCATATTAGAGTGTAATTTTTATTGGTGTTTTAGCACTGATGATTGGGTTTGTTATAATCTTGAAACGTTTGCGATAAATGTTACGAAGCGTCTTCGATTCTGCCCCCCCATCCCCCCCACCCGCCTCTCTCTCTCTCTTCCTCTAGATTTCGTGGCGATCGGATGTGTCGCCTCGTCATTCTACGCCAAGAAAGAAATTCCTGAATTTAAATGTCATCTCTTATTTTTCTAGTGCTTTACTAGTGTCTTGTTTTTATAATGTTTTAATAGTCTAGAACATCATTGTTTTCTTTATATTTGGTCTATATTCATTTTTTTGTGTGTGTTTCAATTTCTATTGACCCACCAAGGGCTTTAAACTAATCATTGCGTTGTCTCTTTCACTCGCCAAAACAGAACTGATCACAGCTACGTTTATCGCTTCATTTTTTTCTCTCTTTTTTTTTTACTGTTCTAGTTTTATTTATATCTTTTTCTCCTACTTCTTTGATCAATATAATTAAATTTACTCTAATCACTTTAGACTGTGTGGTGTACTTTTCACCGCATCCTTTCTCTAAATTTTACAGTTTTACATTCTAGCTCAAAAATTTAGCTTACTTCCTCCCTTTCTATTCTTATTGTACGAACACATCACAAAATACACATACATATCTCACAGTCATACAAGCAAGAGAAATCCATACAAATTACATAAGCACACACGCAGCTCTTCTCCTTTTCTTTCAACCTTAAACACATACACACACATCGCTCTAATACACATCCCTCATCCAGTCACAAAACTCAAGCACGCATACACATACAAATCGCACTCTTCCACACACACACACACACACATACACACACACACACACACACACATTTCCGCTCAGCCATTCTCACATCCTATAACTTCATACTCACACAACACACACATACAAAGCCCTCTGGAAATCCCATAGGTGAGAGGTACTTACTTCAGCAAGAATACAATTCACACACACACACACACACACATATATATATATATATATATATATATATATATATATATATATATATATATATATATATATATATATTCTAGGGATAGAGGCAATATGCCAAAAGCAGAGAAGTTGAAAGTACAATGCCGTAATTGCACAGGTACTCGTTGGCGCATCGATTTCAGAGATAACATTTGTATGTTTTGTCAGGTTGAGTTGAGAATGGAGAGAAAGCTCGGGGATGTGGAGCAACGACATCATCGCGAGATGACCGTTGTAAGGGATCACGTGGGTTACTTAGAGGAAAATTGCCCCCGAGAGTTGATGGAACTGAAAAACCGGGTGGTCAACCGTAGGAGAGATACATAGGGGGGAAGGAAATAATCATATGAGATCTGGACAGAGAAGGGTTGGTACAGTTTGCTCTGGGGAGGGAGAAAGAAATAAAGTAGAAGCAGAAAGGGGTCAAAGTGCGGGAGGGGACGAGGGGAACGGAGTAGAAGTGCAACTGGGTCAAAGTGCGGGGGATGACCCAGGTCAAGTTGCTGTTCACCCTAAAGATCCATTGAGTACTACTAGGGGAAATGGCAGGAGAAACTTCGATGCCAACCGCAGTTATGCTGAAGTTGTGCTTCATCGACTTCTCCCGGCAGGAACTCATCGCACTCTGACATAGGTGGAATAGCTACCACCTTGGCTGAGGGGTTAGATGCTGGGAACCAGGCTTCAACCTCTAGTGGGGCTCATGCAGGCGAGAAAAAGAAACAGGGGAAAAAGAGAAAGGGAAGTGGAGTCGCTAAATCAGCCACGGAGGATTCGGCGATACCCTTGGTGGGCACAGAGGCGGAAACCACCGCTTTGTCTGGGGATATAGGATAGTGGGAACCTGGTTTCAACCTCTACTGGGTTTCAGTTAAGCAAAAAGAAAAGGAAGAGGAAAAGGAAAAAGAAAGGGCACCGAAATGGAGTTGTTGCAGCAGCCACGGGCGAATCAGCGACACCCTTCGGGGGCACAGAGATGAATAGTAAGTCGAGCTCCGGGACCACGAAGGAGAAACAACGCATCTGATCCGATTTGTACTGCGGTCAAATGGGGAAGTGCAAGGCGTTGTGGTGACGGACTTTCAGGCCCGAGGCCTAGATAGCCACCTTGGGGAAGGTTATGGATACAGATGGTAGGTCCGATGCCTTCCGGGTCGGAGCAACGAGGCATCCAAGAGGGAGGTCGAGAAGGTGAATATTCCCTCCAGGAACTGTGTACTTGTCTCGATGGTGAGTGGGAACGATCTCTTCCTCAGAGAAGAAAGGGTCGGTAACCTTGAAGCCATCCTGATGAATTCAATGGTAACTGCGGATGATCTGCGCGCAAAGACCGACCGGGGATTGTTAGTAGGGATTGTACCCCGAAATTTACCAATGGGCATGCAACTAGCAAACTTCTGGGTATCAATGAGAGATCAGGTCACCTATGTGCAATGATAGGCGTCAAATTCTTGGATCCGTTTGATCGGTTCTTTGGATGTGACGACCTGTACACAGAGGAAGGCGTCCACCTCAGTAGCCGAGGTAAGGGGGCTCTGACTGATCTCATCCGCCAGAATGCCTTCTGGCTGATGATGACGGCATGAGCATTATTGGTCGAACGCCTGGGGAATAGAACAGGGTTAGGATCGAGAGGGTAGGCGTGGGGGCCACTGTCACTGATGAATCCAACGCACCTCGGGTTAAGGGGAGTAAGGAGAACTCCGCCGCCGTGGAAGAACCGGGCTTCCATAAGAAGGGGGCAGCGTTGGAGCTTAGGGAGATAAACGTCGGTGTGCCCGTTTCTAGCGAACAGGCTTTATCTCAAAACGGCGTGAGCACGGAGCCTTCTAGCGGCGAAAAAGATCCGGGTCTCCACGGGGTAGGTCTCTCCAGCTCAGATGTCGCTTGAGGTGCTGTGTCCGTTTGGGGGTACCACAACTTGACCGTAGCGCAAGGAAACGCGTAAGGGTATGGGACATGAGGAATAGCCCGCGTTCCCTTAACGCTCGGTCAATACGAAACAAGTGGGACGACCTTGTGGTCGTAGTTTCTGGTGACACCCGAAAAGACGCAGTTGCCATCGTAGAAACCTGGCATCGCACTGATACAAGATTTCGAGGGTGAGTTTATGATTCCCGGTTATACGATGTTCCACCGCGATAGACCTAATCTAGAAGATGGCGGAGTATTGTTATACGCCAGTAACTGCTTTCCCTCGGCTGATTGGAATGTTAAAAGTGTCTACGAGATCCTAGGAGTAGACATAAATCTTCGCAGCTTCCCGTACTGACTCGTGGTGGTATACAAGCCTCAAAGGCAGCCCCAGGAAGCGGCATCGAAACTGTACCTGTAAAATCGCTCAAGTCTGATTATGGCCGATTTTAACTGCCGTGGAGTTGACCAAGTAGATAGATCGTGCGACGGAGAGTGGAGACGACTCATCCACTTCGCTGACAATAACTTTTTGACACAGTGGATCGAAGAGCCGATGAGAAGTGAGAACTTGTTGGAGTTGGTATTCACCATCGATGATGACATAATCTCTGGACTCAGCGTGGGTGAATGTCTGGGCGGTAGCGATCACTGAACAGTCCTATTCACCATACGCGCCCCGTGCGGCAGTCCCTCTCGCAATGCTGCCTACAAACCCGATTACCGCCGCGCTAACCTCAACGGCCTACGAGATGCAATAAGTGGTGAAAGTGTCTCAGCCAACTGGCTGTGATACAAAGATCGCTTCATGAACCAGCAGTCCAGGTTCGTTCACCAACAAGCGGTGAATGAAAAATCTGTTCAACCTAAATGGTTTAATCGCAGCATTGCTTCAGCAATTCACAACATAAAAAAGCGCTACGCTAATTGGAGAAGTAGTGGTGTCAACGAAAATCTCATGCAGTATGGACAAAATATTAGTACTGTTAAAACACTGGTGTGCCAAGCTAAACGCAACGAGGAACTTCGGCTCGCGTCCCTCTGCAAAGAGAACCCGAAGGAATTCTTCCTGCACGTAAATAGATGTATCAACCAGTTCGCCAGCACACAGACCCGCTAAGAGATGATGGTGCGTTGCAAGAGTCGAATCTGGCTATCGTTAACGTGTTAAACGACTACTTCACCTCTGTATTTACAAAAGAAGAAGATGGTCCCACCCTGAGGCCGGGGGTGTATCTCAATGAAGGGGGGAACTTAAGCGAGATAATATTAGACGATGAGGAAATAAAGGTTAGAATAAGGAACCTTAACCCGTACAGGTCGCCAGGTCTAAATAGCTTTCTCCATAGTCATTCGTGAAATGAGCGATGAGGCTGCTTCAAAACTTACTGCGATCTTTAACGAATCATCAAAAATCGGGGAGGTACCAGAAGACCGCAGGACGGCGGACGTGACTCATATTTAAGAAGAGAGAGTGCGAAAACCAGGGTAACTTCCGGCTTATAAGTTTTACCTCCGTTGTGGGCAAAATTTTAGAGAGCATGATAGCAGAAAAAAAATAGTAAAGCACCTAGAAACAAACAACTTGATCCTGGATTCTCAACACGGGTTTCACAGGATCGTGTCTTATAAATCTACTAAAATTCTTTCACGGAATTCCGGGTGAGTATGATCGTAGTCGGGCTGTGAAAATTTATACCTGGACTCTCAAAAGGCCTTTGATAAGGCGCCACTCCTAAGTTGATGTGCAAAGTCCGCGCGGTTAGCACTACAAATAGGGTGGCCATCTCTATTGAGAACTGGTTGTCAGGCAGGCAACAAAGAGTGAGAATAAACGGGCTAGCCTCGAGATGGGCATCCGTGAATAATGGGGTACCCTAGGGTTCTGTGTTTGATCCTCTCTTGTTCATCATCTATATAAATGATATAGG
Source organism: Ceratothoa steindachneri (assembly GCA_963969495.1). Lineage (NCBI taxonomy): Eukaryota > Metazoa > Arthropoda > Malacostraca > Isopoda > Cymothoidae > Ceratothoa > Ceratothoa steindachneri. The sequence continues at coordinate 186,879,000 of OZ018317.1, read as the reverse complement.
CGATGGGATGCTTTGCTCGGTATCCAAGTTCGCGGACGATACAAAATTAGGAGGCAGCGTGAGCTCACGCGAAGGAGTAGAAAATCTACAAAGCAGCCTTCAAGGGCTAGGTGAGTGGTCCGAGACTTGGCAGATGCCACTTAACCTTGGCAAGTGCAAGGCAATGCACATTGGCTATGCCAATTCTCGAGAAGACTACCACTTGTTAGGTAGAGTTCTGGAGATGACAGACATGGAAAAGCACTTGGGTGTGTATGTCAGCAGCGACCTAAAGTTTTCCAGGCAGTGTGCCGATGTAGAAAAAAGCACACAGACTATTGGGTTACATAATAAGGCGATTTTCCTTCCATAACAAGGAGATTGCCCTCAAATTGTACAACTCTCTAGTCAATATCCACCTGCAATATGCCGTTCAATTCTGGTCCCCAACGCTGTGTAAGGAGATAGACTGGAACATGTCTAGGCTAGGAACACCAAGCTAATTCGCTCACTTAGGCTATTGTCGTGGTATTGTTGTTGTTGCTTTAGAGCGCCAGTCTGATCCTATTAATTATGAAAGACAACAATACTTCAATATTGGTTGAGTGGACTTTTTAATTACCTTATTGTTGAGAGAGTATCACAGCGTTTATTCTGTTTTAAGGAGAGAGCCCGTTAAACACGTAAAAGATCCATTGAAACACCAGAATTATCCAAAAATAAATATATATTTAACTACAAAAAAATAAAATATTTACAATCACCTAATAAGTTTAACGGAGCCAACCATACTTGAAACTGGGCCTATTTCAGAAGCTATTCATTCATGTCCAAATTGAAATAGGCTTCAAGTAAACAAACCAATTGCCGATTAGTATTTTTATAGTGACACTTTTAGATTAACATTAAACTTAAAATTAGATTCCACTCTTCTAGCTGTAAATATGACGGGGTTCACTAACAATTGTTTCTACTTCAGTTAATTTGAGTACCGTAATAAACTCATTCTAACTTACATGAAAGAAAGGATCAGGGGTTGCCGGATGTCACTAGATGGCTTTTCTCGCGCTTCGTTGTGTTGGATCGGCCGATTGTAGATTTTCCTTCAGATGGGAGGGAGGTAGGGGAATCCGATGTCTAATTCTTCGGTTCTACGTAAAAACGCGGAGGGAGGAGTTGTACTCTCTGGTTCAAGGAGTGCTCTTCTGGATGCTCTTGAAGCCTCTTTGTATCCTAGTCTTCTTCGAGGGGTTGCCCACTGGATTTTCGGGTATACGAGGAGCTTTTAAATTTTCTGGAAAACTTGGATCTTCCTCAGGTATGGTTTCTTCTTCTCTCTTCGGTATTAAGATCGCAATTTGAGTCACTCGAGGGTGACTGGTTCTTCTATTATCTTACTTGCAAAATTCCTGTTTGTCACTAGGAATGTTGGTCCAGCCAAGCTTTTTACTAAGCCTGTGCAGGATAATTCGTTCTGGCAACTATACAAAACGTAACGTTCTAAGTTTTTTCGAAATTTGGGCGAGGGACCGATCTAGAACTGGTCCTCTATTGTCTCTCGCCGAATAATCTTTCCTTCAGGGGATTATTTATAGCCTGGCGACCGCCCCATCTAAGGGGGAGGGGCGCAGAGGGGTGAGGAGGGTGGCACCACGGTGCCCAAGTCGGCTTGTTAATTAGAGGCATCACCAACCGTCACCATCCTTGGTGTTCCTTTTGACTGGCACCGCTTTTTGTGGCGATTTAACCACGGGCCTCGGATCTAGTAGGTAATTGGATCCTTTGAGCGTGCGTAATGGCCTTAGGTGGTCACCTTGGCACAGCGACTCGCTCCCGACTACTTATACGATAAAAAAGGCAAGGCCGCTTGACTGTTATTCCGCCGGCTAACGTTCCCACAGCTCTCCTCATGTGGCTCGATTCTCTTGTTGTCTCCGTAGGGGAGGGGGGGCTTTAACGTATATGTCAGCCTGGCCCTCCGGGAGGCCTTATGTTGTAATTCTTCTACAGCTATCAAAGTCTGCTTCAAGAGTTGGGGCTTTTCTCTTTGGAGACCCGCTGATTACGATGCCAGCTAATAGACACCTTCAAGATTTTAAAGAGTGACGAAAACATGGACTACAGGAGGAATGTTCACGTTGAACACAAATCCGAACCGTAACCATGATTACAAGTTGGATTTGCCCCCATTCCAGACTAGTATTTGCGGGAACTACTTTTCGCATAAGATATGTGCTACATGGAACCGTCTTCGGTTCGAGATGGTGAATGTTCGTTTGTATAGCAATTTAAATCTAGACTGGATTCTGTAATCCATTAATATATATAGAAAGTAGATTATAGAAACAAGTAAAATAGGTTTCAGCTATACTATTAAAATTTTCTGATTGTGATCTTTTCACATCACAATCAGGTGTATTTTTCGCTTTTTCTGCCCGCAAAAGTGGGTGGGAGGGGAGAGTCTTCGCCTGTGCTATGCTTTCTTTTATGTTATAAGTTAGGGCCTTCACAAAATAGTACCTCCATGGTATAGACAGCAATGTCCTATGAGGTAAACCTTTTCCTTGTGACACACACACACACACACACACACACACACACACACACACACACACACACACACACACACACTATCTCTCCCTCTCCCTCCCTCTCTCCACGCTATGCTTTCTCTTATGCTATAGGTTAAGGCCTTCCTAAAATAGTACCTCTACGGCATGGTCAGCAATGTCCTTTGAGATACTACTTTTCTTTGTGACTCTCTCGCTGAAAGACTGGAGAACAGCAGACGTAACCCTCATATGCGGTTGCGAAGGCATTTAATTTTGTTAGCATGCTGTGATACGTCATTCATTTTTTGGACTTTAGCTCCAGAGGCACAAGAACCACTTCGTATGGCTGATGCGACCATTAAATGATAGAAATCGATGCACCCCTAAGAGGGGAACCGCGAATGCCCGGCGAATTACCGGCCTATTATTCTGATATCCATCGTAGGCAAACTGCTCGAGGGAATAATCACAGACCGTATAGTGCAGCACTTAGTGTCGCACAACCTCATCTTGGATTCCCAGCAAGATTTCGCAAGAACTGTTCATGTTTCACTAATCCTAGAATTTTTCCACAGTATTTTGAGTGAGTATGACCTTAGTCGAGCTGTGATATCTTAAACCTAAACATTAAAAAAGCCTTCGAGAAGGTACCACGCCGCAGTTTGATAAATAAGGTCGGCGTTATTGGCATTACCGACAAGGTAGCCGAATGGATAGAAAGCTGGTTCTCGGGACGGAGGCAACGAGTAAAGATCAAAGGGATAGCCTCACAATGGGCACCGGTCAGTAGCGGGGTGCCCCATGGCTCAGTGCTCGGACCTCTATTGTTCATCGTCTATATTAATGACAGACGAAGGACTACTATGCTCTATAGCCAAGTTCGCAGACGATACCAAGTTAGGAGGTAGTGTTAGCTCACGAAAAAGTAGTTGAACTCCTGCAAAATAGCATTTTCAGGATAGACGAGTGGTCCGAGAAGTGGCAGATGCCATTTAACCTTAAGTGCAAGGTAATGCACATCGGCCATCCTAACCGTTGGGAAAACTACTCCTTGCTAGGCAAACAGCTAGATACTATAGACATTGAGAAAGATTTCTGGCGTGTTAATCAGCAGTGACCTAAAGTTTCCCAGGTGGAAAAGTGGGCCCAGCGAATGCTGGGGTACATAAAGAGACATTTTCGCTTCTGAAATAAGCAGATTGTTCTCGCCTTGTACTACTCTCTAGTCCGGTCACACCTTGAATACGCCGTACAATCCTCGTCCCCAACCCTGGAGAAGGACATTGGACGAGTGGAAAGAGTAAGGTCAAAGCGACAAATTTGATCCCTTCCCTTAGAAATAAAAGTTATCAGCATAGGATACGAGAACTGGGCATGTTCTCTCCGGAGACGCGCCGGTTAAGAGGCCAGCTGATTAAAACTTTGAAGATAATACGAGGAGTTGAAAACGTAACCATAGGAGACTATTCACGTTGAACGCAAATGCTACACGTAACCATGGTTACAAACTGGAATTGCGGCAATTCCATACTAGCATTTATGGCAACTGTTCTCGTGCAAAATCTGCGGAACGTGGAACCTTCTACCGCCAGAAGTGGTGAACAGTTCGACAGTCGAACATTTCAAATCTCGATTTGACGAGATAATCCACACCTTGAACTAGAATGGTACCACCTTGGTTTATATTAATTATAGATTAGAGGAAAGTAGATAGGTTTCAACTTTTCTATAAAAAATTCCCCATCGTGTTTTTCACAGCACATTCAGGTATCTTTTCCGCTTTCTAGACCGCAAATGCGGGTAGGAGAGGTGGGCGGGGAGAGCCTTCATCTATGCTACGCTTTCTCTTATGTTATAGGTTAAGGCTTTCCCCAAATAATACCTCCACGGTATGTTCAGCAATGACGTTTGAGATACTAGTTTCTTTTTAACTCCTTGTGACACTTTTTCTCTCGATGTGGGCGGTTCCGCCGACGAGCCTCTAACTCATGAAGCGAACATTGCATCGGCAGTGCCGCGCCAGCCGAGTGGGGATGTTAAGAAGAGGAAAAAAAGAAAGAAGAAAAACAAGGATAATGATGCACGTCAAACGAGTGTTCCAGCGTCGCTGGTGCCCAAGGGGTGCACCACGATGACTACTCGTGTCAGAGGGGGAGTAAAGAGGCCCAGAGAACCTTCGAGGCAGACACCGGTTTCAACTTCCAATAGATTTTCAGCTCTCAAATCGGGCTAGGAGGCAGCAATCGTTGTTGGGAACTCTCAAGTGAGGGACCTGACGAGTAGGCTAAAAGGGCTACCCAAGGAAATTTAGCGCATACGTAGCCTCCGGGGGAAGCGGACCCGAGATGTTAGGCAGGATGTTAACAAGCTACGACTTAGACGGCATGATACACCGGTAGTCGCACTAGAGAGCGGAAACAACCTGTTCTTACGGGGAGGTTCCGCAGGCTTTACTGAGTTCATCATTGAGGACGTGAAGTCCTTTGCAACCTCGATGAAGGAGAATTCAACCAGATCAGTCGTCTTTGGGATCATTCCAAGACGCTCTGGAGGTTCAGTGGCCAACCAAAAGGCTCTGAGCATCAAATGGAGACTCAGCGAGATCCTGTCAGAGATGGGCGTAGGTTTAGTAAACCCATTCGACGAGTTCTACGGCGGGGCGGACTGATCACCAATGACGATACCACCTGTCTGTCCGTGCGAGAGTAGTGTTGCATAGCTTATCCACCGCGGTTTTTACTGGGTGGAGAGGTTCGGTCGAGGGGGGCGGCCAACCGGAACCTATGTGGGAGATTCTCCCAAAATGGCGCCCTCAGCAGCCGAGGTTGAACACCCAGAAGATAATCCTTCCGTGGATATGAGGGGCGGGGCGAATATGGGTGATGGCCAGCCTCCGAATACAGCTTCGGGGGAGAGGGCGCCCGACGAACCGTCGGGAAACGGACAAGTGGAGGGGACAGTAGGGCTAGTGAACGACCCCTAAGAGTGCTTCTTTTAAATGCCCACTCGACAAGGAACAGGTTCTGCGAGCTTATAGCACTGATATGATCAGAGAAGCTTGACATAGTTGCCATCACAGAGTCGTGGATCCGTGTAGATACCAGGGACTTAATAGGCGAGTTTGGAGTACCCGGTTACGCGACCTTCCATAAGGATCGCGCTGACAGGGAAGGCTGCGGAGTTCTTGTGTATGTACGGGACCATCTATATTCCGTTTCGTGCAGATCTGTTTTGAGGCATGAGGTGTTAGGAGTCGATATCAAGGTCGACGATACAATGTACAGGGTTGTAGTTGGCTACCGGCCTCCCCATCGGACAGTGGAGGTGGATATGGACCTGTACCAAAAACTGTCCGATCTCTTAGACGGTGACCCGTCGCTGCTGATAGGTGACTTCAACTGCCGAGTCAGCTAGACTGACCGAACGGGCAATGGTGAGGCGTCTCGGGTTGTGGACTTTGCTGAAAGCAACCTTTTGACTCAGTGGGTCTGCGAGCCTACCCGATAGTGGTAACGTTCTGGATCTAGTATTTACCACCGAAGATGACCTCGTCTCTAACGCGTCAGTAGATGAGTGCCTGGGTAATAATGACTACAATATGGTCAAGTTCGGTGTACGTGCCCCGTGTATGCAATGTACGAATGCACGCAAGTTAGATCTCAGACATGCAGACTTCGATGGACTTAGGACAGCACTTGGCCAGATACAACCATCTAACGAGGACGGGACGAACTCCAAATGAAACGATTTCAAGAATCGTTTTATGGAGCGTTAGGCTGAGTTCGTTCGCACGAAGAGTCAGACTAGCGAGCATACAGTCTAGTTAGTTTACATAAGAAATCGCCACCGCTATTGAAGGTAGAAACACAGTGCACAGGCTATGGAAGAGAAGTAGAAATGTTAATGCATCATCAAGCTTGCGTGACTCATTGTAGAAGGGTAAAAACACTAGTGCGTACGGCTAAGCGGAACGAAGAAATTCTTGTGACCTCTCTCTCCAAAGAGAACCCTAAGGAGTTGTTCGCCTACGTGAACAACCGAAGGCCAGTGCACCAACGCATAGGACCTCTGAGGGACGTGGACGGCGTCCTCTAGGATTCGAACCTGGGAATAGCCAACGTACTTGACTACTTTTCGTTGGTGTTCACGAAGGAAAGGGGTGGAGAAATACCCAGGCAGCCGATAGTGATAGATGTTGGATTAGAAGCGCTCGAAGAAATAACTACAACTACCGAAGAGGTTGCCAGGAGGCTCTGTCAGTTGAATGCGTACAAATCCCCTGGTCCTAACACTTCCTGCTAAGAGTGTTGTGTGAGGTGAAAGATCAGGTGGGAACCCATCCTTCTGACATCTTTAATGTGTCACTCGATAGTGGTGAATACTCTACGGACTGGCGTATAGCGAACGTCACCCCACCCTCAAAAAGAGGGACCGTAGCACAGCTGGAAATTACCGACCGATAAGTCTCACTTCAATAGTTGGTAAAGTATTGAAAGGCATCATAGCGGATAGAATAACGGATCCTTTAGAGTCCCACAACCTGTTGAGGGACACCGAGAATGGCTTCCGAAGAAAGCGCCCGTTCCTCACGAACTTGTTCGAATTCTTTCTCGGGATGATGAGCGAGTTTGACAGAATTCGAGCGGTGGACATACTTTATTTGGATTTTCAAAAGCTTACGACAAAGCTTTCCCACACCGTCGACTGATGGCGAAAGTACATGCCTTGGAAATTAGAGGAAAGGTAGCAAACTGGTTAGAAATTCGGTTGTCGGACAGTCGACAGAGGGTTATCGGCGGTCACGCCTCTCCGTGGTCGTCAGTAACGAGCGGAGTCCCCCAGGGCTCAGTATTGGGACCTCTATTATTCACCATCCACATCAACGACATATATGAAGGACTGGTGAGCCGCCTCGTGTAATTTGCCGACGGCATAAAACTTGGAGCGAACGTAACGACTCCCGAAAACATCGAGGGGATGAGGGAGGACCACCAGATAATCGGTGAGTGGTCTGACAAGTGGCAGATGCCTTTTAACTTGGGCAAGTGCAAGGTGATGCACATAGGGTATGCGAATCTCCGGTCAGACTACGAGCTACAAGGTACGCGTCTTGAATCAACTGATGTCTAGAATGACTTAAGTGTTCTGATTAGCAGTGATCTCAAATTCTCGAAGCAGTGCTTACAGGTAGAGAATAGGGCTCAGCGCCTGCTGGGTTACATCCGGAGGCAATTCAGCTTTCGAAACAAGGAGGTTGTTCTTCCCTTGTACAACTCACTGGTGTGGCCTCACCTGGTGTACGCGGTTCAGTTTTGGTCTCCTCGCTGTCGAAAAGACATCGATCGCTTGGAAAAGGCGCAAGCCAGGGCCCGGAAAGATTGCAAGAGCTCGATCACTTTTCGCTCGAGACTCGAAGATTGCGCGGTAGTGACAACAAAATCCGACAAAACTAACCAAATTATTGTGATGAATTAAACTCAATATTCGCACAAATTAAATGATCTCTTAAGTGACAACACTACCTATGAAATTTGAAATTCTAATCCTCTGAACAACAAGACGAAATCCTTTAATGACACCATCGAAAAATCTTAGGTTCCAAATCTGAATTAACCCAAAAATTTAAAACAATCAACCCCTTCCTTCCCTACATGTACGGGTTACCGAAAACCCATAAAGAAGGTATCCCATTACGCCCAATTATCTCTTGCAATGGCTCCCATACTTATAAGCTATCCAAATGGCTGGCTGGAATCTTATCAAATGCGGTGGGTAAAAATCTCTCCCACATATATTATCCACTCATCGGACCTTATTTCCAAAATTAAAAATCTTCACCTCAGTGGTAAAAAACTGTTAAGCTTCGACGTAAATAGTTTGTTTACAAAAGTCCCGGTCGATGAAGCGCTTGACGTGTTAGATATTAACCTCCCTTTACCGATCCCTAAAATTATTATATTAGTGCGCTTATGTGTGACAAATAATGTATTTTCAACTGAAGATAAGTTTTTTCGCCAAAATTATGACCTGAGTATGGGTAACCCCCTTTCCCCAATCCTGTGCAATCTATTTATGGAAAACTATGAAATGCTCCTCCCTAGGATCCATTCCCAACCTCTTATCTGGTTCCGATATGTAGACGTCATCCTGTCGGCATGGCCCATAGACAACAACAATTTCAATGAATTCTTCAACAACCTGAATTTGTTACACTCATCGATAAAATTCAAAGTAGAATGGGAACAGAACAATTCTCTACCGTTTTTAGACGTAAATATCCACCGTTTAAATAATCATATCCAGTGCTCAGTCTATCGAAAGCCTACAAATTCAAATGCTTACATACATTTTTTTTTCTCACTACATGACAAATCCGTTAAGATATGTTATTTTTTCCCTTTTTCTCCGAGCCTATAGAACGTGCGACCCAATCTTCCTTCAGGATGAAATTAACCACCTTATCCGCAATTTCATTGGACTAAAATATCCAATTCACCTCATAAATAGATGCCATTCCAAAGCACGAAAAAACTTCTATGCCATCTCCACACCACGAAGGGATGATTTTAAAAAAATGTATTAGTTTCCCATATGCTCCAGCCTTGGCTCCTCTAAAATCGTATGCGAACGGAAATAACATAAATATTACATTTAAATACTCTAATACCATTCGAAAATCCTTAACTAGACTGCACTCAATCAATCTCGATGCTGGAGTTTACAGTATACCATGCTATAATTGCAAATTAACATACATGGGAGATTCAGGCTACTTTAATAAGAGGATGAAAGAACATTTAGCTGATATCAGAAGGTGCACGAACTCTTCAAGTCTCTTTACGCACATGCAAAAGCACGACCATAGAATTGATTTTAACCATGCAAAATTCATTTATAAATCAAACAATTATATTGAGAGGAGAATTGCGGAATCCATCATCATCAACAAAGTTGATAATTTCAATTTATCTGAAGGGCAATACAAATTTAACATATAACGAAAAGAGTCGCCAATCGTATCTATAAGCACCCGGACGCAATGCGTTTCGGGGATTAGCAACTCTCCAGATTGTTTCCGGTTTCATTTCATTTTGTGTAGTTTTTCATTCACGCCAGTTCACTCGGGTTTATTTCCAGATTGTTTCCTGCTGTTTCATTTTGTTTAGGATGTGTCTTACCTTATATATACTGTGCTCCTTGCTTAGTTTCTTCATTATTAGTTGAAAATGGCTTCTTGCCGAAACTAGTCCGATAGTTATAAATATAATCTTGATTCAAATATTGTGGTTTACCATTATCTTTCATATATATATATATATATATATATATATATATATATATATATATATATATATATATATCTATATATCTATCTATATATATATATATCTATCTATATATATATATATATATATATATATATATATATATATATATATATATATATATATATATATATATATATATATATATATGAAAAGAAACTCACAACTTGCACGTGAGTCAAAATTATGATAAATAACACCCACAAGGAAAATGGTAAAACGTTTCCGAGCGCTTTCGTCTTTATTCTAAAAGACCTCTTCATGGAATAACATAGGTCAGGCCAGACAATGTCTTAAATAGTAAAAAGTGGGGGGTTAAAACGGCTACCTGCATCCAAACCCTAACTATGGGGTACAAATTCTTTAAACACTTTAATTTGTGATTTAATATGATTAGATACGATAGGATCTAGGCTAAACATTGACATTGTCTGGCCTGACCTACGTTATTCCATGAAGATGTCTTTTAGAATAGAGACGAAAGCGCTCGGAATCGTTTTTCCATTTTCCTTGTTGGTGTTATTTATCATATATATATATATATATATATATATATATATATATATATATATATATATATATATATATGTATGTATATATATATATATATATATATATATATATATATATATATATATATATATATATATATATATATATATATATATATATATAAGCTCACCAGACACAAAAAATAGTTACTTGTAACCATAGTTTAGTCAATATCGTGTAATTCCACCTCGTGCTTGGATAACGGCAGCGATTAGACGCGGCATGGACTCTACAAGATTATGAATGTAAGGTCCATCAATATTCATCCATTCACGCTCCAACAAATTGCGTGGATGCTGTCCAAGGCGTTTGGTCCGTTGTTCAAGGCGGCCCCACAGATTTTCGATTGGTTCAAATCTGGGGACTTTGCCGCCCAATCCAAATGCAGCAATGATCTTGAATGTTCGTCATGCCATTCAGCTACAGTTTTGGCCCCGTGAATGCGGCAGTTATTGTCCTGGAAGAGAGGTGAAGAAATGTTCCTTTTGTCGCTAAGATGTAGAGCAAATGGCAGAACCCAATTGTCCAAGAGTTCAATATAAGAATGCTGTTTCAAATTTGCCGTTACTTCAACCAAAGAGCCCATCTCACTATAACTGAAACAGCCCCAATACATCACAAAGCCTCTCCTCCAGCTTAGACTGCACCCTGCATGCAGTTTTCTTTAAAAGCTTCATAAGAGTTTCGGTGGACACGTCGGCGAGCATCGTTCATAAACAGACAAGATCTAGATTCATCAGAACATATAACTGTTGTCCACTGCTCCACAGTCCACTGTTTGTGTGGCTTCGCCGACTGTAACCTGGCAATTTTGAGTGCAGCTGTTAATAAGAGCCTCTTGCGCGCCACTCGGCTCCATATGTTAATGCCATGGAGTTTCCTGCGTAATGTTCTTTCGGAAATGGGCGGTGAAGGACCAGAATTGACGTTTTGTAGCAATTCCTGCCTGGAAGAAAATCGATTTGCAATTACAAGCCTGGAGATTCTACGACGGTCCCTGTCTGTCAACACCTTCCGCCCGCAATTCTGGCGAGAGTTACTCGCATTTTGGGAGTTATGCCATTGTTTGTAGATCCATATGACCGTACACGTCGAAACATTGGCAAATTCCGCCACCTACTTCACAGGATGGCCTTTGGCGTGGCCAAATGTAATCACATCTTTTTGCCATTCCGTGACGTCGCTTTTCCGGCCCATTTAAGTAGAGCTGATTCGCTATCTACAGATCTCCACGCCGTCCGCGACAACTAAAACCTAACTAAAGTTTCGACATAAACTAAGCTACGCCTCTCGGCTGCCTAAGGTTCCTACACGCTTCAGATGTTAAGTTATAGTTTTTCTCGCTAGGTGACTAATATTTTATCCGGTGAGCTTTTATATATATATATATATATATATATATATATATATATATATATATATATATATATATATATAGATAGATAGATAGATAGAGAGAGAGAGAGAGATATATATATATATATATATATATATATATATATATATATATATATATATATATATATTATATATATATATGGTAAACTTCATACCGAAACTATTCTCGTAAATGAATTTTATGCTCCTATACAGTGGTTTCACTATCATCTACCATAACTCGTTATTGAGTTCTTTCACTTATGTATATGGTTGGTCAACCCTTAGTTTGCTGACATATTAAAACTACGTGTAGGGAACATACTCGTACTTGCACGTTAAGTGTGCGTAGCTAATGCAATATACGGTTTCCCAAACGTGTAAGCGATACATAAAGTGAGGTGACACAAGTATTTTTGCACAATTAAATTTTCAATATTTCTAAAATATTTACTGCTCTCATCTGGTTATATTTCTAATAAGAAACTCAATAAACATATATTTTCTTTGTATATAACAACAATTGCTAATGAATCAATTTTAGCAGTTGACAAAAGTATTCGACCACTCTAAGATTAAACATGCTAGAATATTGCTATTAAACCAAAGAAATCACATTAATTCGAAGAATAGGGTAAGATTAGATTCGAAAAATTTATAGAAACGAAACATGTAAAATGCCGAATATTATAATTTCATCTTAGTTTGGTTATGACTTATGTTTTTTATCAAAGTTATTTCTAATAATTCTTTCAAAATATCAAAAAACAAAATGGTGAAGTTCAGAAATAAATATAAGTGCGAAATTTTGTTAACTTTTTAAAACCCAAAGAATTACAAATGGTGAAGTTCAGAAAATTTATTTTTATATATCTTCTTCTTCTATAGCTCTATATTTTAGCAACGTGATATTTTGAAAGGGGAGAAATTTGAGTTTAGAGTTCCTTTTTAAAATTATTATAATTGGCGAAGTTCAGAAAATTTATAAAATTTTTACCATGGCTGCTTTTTTTAGATTTTAAATTTTAATCTTAGTAGCGAAGTGCAAGGGATGGGGGGAAGTGGCGAAGCCATTGCCTGGTTGTTTGAGTACTTTTGTCACCTGCTAAATTTGGTTCATTACCAATTGTTGTTATATACAAATAAAATCTTTCTTATGTGTATTTCTTCTATTAAATATATGTTTGCTGATATTCTGCTTTTCCTTTTCTGTGACTCACCTAACTCCTTCCTCCTTTCCCTCCCCTTCAAATAACTTCCACATTTGGCACTGTGCCAACTGTTTCAGAGTGAGGGCCATAGCGCTAATCCTCTCCGCCCTCTCTCTCTCTCTCTCTCCCTAATACTTTAAGAGAAAGACTGCTTATGTTTCGCTCACTTCTCTCTCCTCAAATGGGGGTAGGGGAGGGGGATAAGGGAACAGGGTTGAAATCTTCTCTCGATCCTCCACTCTCTTCCTCCTCTGCCAAGGAAATATTTGTCCTTCCCTCGTTATTCCGTTGTCCCCCTGTGAAACGCCCCCAATCTGGTCTTCCTCCCTCGCGCAGGTATCCGATATATATTCTTCCGTCATTAGTTGGCACTCGACGCGAATGAGTGCCACTCGAGGCCGCAGTGAAGGCGGGGGCCGATGTATGTTCGTTTTTTTTTTTAATATAAAATTTTGGCAGCCCCCTTAAGAGGCGTCTCTTGGCTTCTAACTGGGGCATTGGCACTTGCGGAGATAGAAACATCAAGGTGGGGATCGAGTGGCAGATCCAGATAAAGGGAAAGACTAGGATGGCTGAGATGCCCCTCTTTTGCGAGTCGGTTGAATAAAGCCTTTCAAAGCATTCCGAAGGGTTACCTTCTTAGGTCAAGGATCAGTGACGCAGGAGTACGAGCAACTCGAGTCCTCTAGCTAAGAACTCTTTGGAAATTGTGGTTATGCCCATTCATGGATGCACGCGAAGGTTATTTGGTTCTACAGTCTGGAGTCGCTGATCACTGAGTATGGAGTTCCCTCGGCGAGTTCTGAGTCGTTAGTTACTGCCTGGGGCTGATTATGTTGAAGCGAGAGTCGTCGCGCAACGAGTCATCGACCGTTGTGAGTTTTAAGGGGTCGTCTGATTAGTCGTGACTCTCCGCCTATTGTAAGATGTGAGTCGTAGCTTGATGAGTTTTTAGTATTCACCTAGTGAGTCTTGAGTCACATAATCATGACCCGTAAAGGGTCGATAGTATTGAGTCGTCGCCTGTTGTGACTCGCTGTTCATATCCGAGTCGTATTTGCTCGACTTCTATGCCATCACTTCGGGATGGCCGTGATCAGTCTCATCAGGGGTCTCTTGGACCAGTCTTGGATAAAGAGGTATTCAGAATACCCGGGAAAATTTTCCCGTTGGTGGCGGGTCTTGAAAATCGTAAAAGGGGATCTAATGCTTTTCGGACACAGGGAGGTTTAAATTTGAGTCCTATAAGATCATTTCTATCAACATTTTATATCCACGGGTACACTATAAGGGGGGGGGGGACTCCCTATCCTTTGGGGTAGTTTTTTGGGGGAAAATGACTCACGGATTCCTATATGTTATCGGAGATAAGGAAAAAGTTTTTAGTCGCGTGCACGACTCCTATAAGGTACTATGTAGGTTCGATGGTCGGGTGGTAACCACTTTACTTTTCAATGAGTCTTTTGACAATAACATTGTAACTATTCGGGTGATTCTAACGAAATTTGAAACCCTTATGTCGTTATAAGTTCTCTTTCGAATGATATAATTGCCAAGGTCCCCCCGAGGTTAGTCCGGGAATTATTAAAAGAAAACTAACGGGTCGGATTGACCCACTTGTTCAAAGCTTTGAAGGTCATAGGTCAGAATAATTGAGAGCACGCGACTTAGGTCTGTTGACCTTGTTTTATTATAGACTCGAACTAGTTCACCTCAGTGTGTTTGGCGCACTTCAACGCCATTAATCTCAGCCACTCTTTTATTCCCTATTAAGGACGACGCCCATCATTTTGTCCACCCCAAATCAACCCTTCAAAACGCCGGGGTTCTTCCGTGTGCCATTGCAACGCGTCCAGTTGAGGGTCCCCCCCCCTCCTGTGCGGAGAGGCCCAAAGCCACCCCCATAAACAATATCACCTACTTCATCCCCGGTCACTCCCGTTTCTCTTCCAAACCTTCACTCATACACTCAAGCCACCTTTCGCGTGATTTTACCAACATTCCCACACCTCCACCCACGTCTATTTCCACCCCTTCTCCGCCTTTACCCCAAACCACATCGGAACACTTATTTTTGTACATCTTGGTGCTGAAAGAATGCGTTTAAACACACACACTTTTCTTTCATCACCGAACCCTACCACCAAGTCACCTCTCCTAAATTCTGTCATGCATTCATACATATCGCCTACACCCATCGACCGATACCCATTCACTGTCATTCCAGAACATCTCTTTCTTACCTTCACTTCTATCATTACAGAGTCCATACACTAAGACCACGCACAGGTTTCGCCTTACAAATCTCAACTTTACCCACATAATTCTCACATTTACACACACCCATTGCATCATGCCACCCCTCACTTCAAAGTACTGCTACTCCCTATTTACTACTACCACCATGATCGCCCTCCATCCCACACCGACTCTTCATTCCCTTTCCTGTTCGTCTCGCATCGAGCTAGCATCGGACCCCCCTTCCTCCTCTTTTGAGAGATATCTTCCGCCACTTTCCTCTTTCGCACACACTCACACTACATGTACCCTCACATTCCACACACATGCATACACACACACTTGACTCTCCCATTAACTCGGATTAACCGGCCTGAGAGGACGGGGTCCCCCCCCCTTCCTTCCCATTGCCGCCATTGTGTGCCGTGTTTCTAGGATAAAACCTTGGGATCGGGAGGGGGGGGGGGTAGCTTCCCAAACCAGGGATTCCCTATCCGATCTTAGTCGGCTTTTAGGACCTGTATGGACATTCATCCTGCCACATATACGGGCAGAAGGTTATATGCCGACAGATGAGGTCTGTGTGCAAATCAGTGCGCAAGTTAAGAAGCGCGACTCGTTCGCACCAATTTCCGGCCGCTTCGACTTCGGAAACCCATAAATTCGGTTCGTGCGTTCGTCGCTGCCTCGGCTGTGAAGAACAATCTCTTGATTAGTCAATTTCTACTATTTTTTTTTTTTACTATTTTTTATGCTGTAAAATTGGTTTGTCTCCACTTACGTTTAGGGTTAAGTTAGATTAAGTTTAAAATTACCCTATGTTAGGGTAATGTTAGATTAATTTTAAAATCACTTTGATTAGGTCCAGGCTTAGAGTTAGGTTCAAGGTTAGGGTAGGTTAGGTTCGGGTTAAGTTATTATGGAGATAGCTTTAGAGTTAGGTTCGGTTAGACTAAGTTAGGTTAGGTTCGATCAGTCAAGCTCTTTAATTTATTCCAGGTTCTGGTTTCTCCATTTCCCCCCCCCTCCCCTCAATCTCCTCTTCACCCCCATTTCCTGAGACCCATCTTCCCGGTCATCAATGAGACCTCGGAGAAGAGCACTATAATTGTACTCCCTATCTCACCCTTAAGGCGGGGTGGATTGTAGCGCACCCTCCTGCCCGAATGTGCTCCCGCACGGAGTTATGTTAGTTAGAGCAAGCTACGGCTGTTATGCCGAAGATTGCGTGCCCCACCGCCCCCATGGTGCAGCTGATATATGGAGGATTACGTGCTCTGCTGGTCCCGGTGTGTACCCTGCTCGGCGCGTCACGTATAACATGGTCTTTCATGGTGTCTTCCACTCTATTTTACTTCCCCCATTTTCACCTGTCCACATTTCTCTCCTCACAAACATTTGCGCGTGATGCCCTCGTTGGTCTGTCGCCTCATATTTTTTTAAATTTAATGAAATAAAGGCTTCGTTCTTCGCTAATTCCCATAACTTCGTTAATGGCTAGCAATTATCGTTATGATATCACGGAAGGTTGCCGTAATTGTACTCATCAGTGCTCTATTGCCTTTCTGCCCCAGTACTCCTTTCAGAAGGCGACTTTTTCGTTCCTTCGGTCCCCATGGGTAGCGGGCGAAAACCTAACAAGTGGAGGAAACCCGCGATTTTTCCGTGGCTGGGTCGTCTGGATGTGCGCAGACGCATCAGAAACATGTTAAAGAGATGCGCGCGCAAATGTGTCAAAAATATGTGAGAGGTGCGCGCGCAAACGACTCAGAAACATATTAGAGATGAGCATGCCCACATGTTAATGATTCGGAGGCAAACTTGTTAAAAACATGTTAGAGATGCGTGTGCAAACGTGTCAGAAACAGGTTTTAGATGCAAATGTTTCGAACACTTGTATTATTTCAGCGGTGGGTGTAATACACTTGTTCGGATGAACATATGCTGGATTGAGGGGCATTTGAGTGGGGTGGATACACATACATATATACACATTCATACACTCAGGCACGCGTATGAATTTCACGACCTGTTTTTCAGAGGGCAGTACCCTGGTGTGTCCAGGTGATGTCAGGTCATATCGATCTTCGTACCCCTCTCCAAAGCCCGGCCCTCTGGATTTACCCTCCACCTTAGGATTCCCTCGGGGGAGCTTAGCTCGCCCGTGACCTTTCGTCCAAATCCCAGCCTTCGCCGGTTATCGATTTTGTGCCTCTCTTCTCCCCGCCCACTTCTCCCATGTTTTTACACCTCGTCCGCACACACACAAACTACAACTAAACTTACTGTGCGTGTGTTTGCTAAGGGGAGGGGGTGGAAGATTCGCGTATTCGCTCACATGTGTTTGTATTTTTATGTGCGAGTACATTAGACATTAGAGTAATTAGTATGAGTACGTACTTGACTCAATAGTCTTTATGCCTATTTAGGTGTGTGTACATAAGTTTGTTTGTCTGGGCTGCGTCTCCATCGAATGGTATAAATTCATGATGTTTGTCAGCCTAGGGCTCTTCTGGCGTCCTGGATCTGTGGCTCCATTACCCATTGTCGCGAACCAGATGAGCAATGAAGCGAGAGGTCGATAATAATAAGATGAAATTTAAAAAGAAGAAAAATATCAAAATAGAAATGAGCGAAGCATAATAGAGAAATCAAAATAAACACGGATCTCTTCTCCCTTTCGTTTCTTCAATCAACATAAAAAACAAGGAAATTATTCAATTCGAATAAATTAGGCGACGTCACTCTAAAATTATGTTTCTGCCTCGAATGACGCCATGGATTATAGGAAGCACACAGCTGAAAATCCCCCCAACCCCCAACCCCCAACATCTTAATATAAACTAAATAATGAACAAATAATAAAAACATCATTCAAATTACTTTTGTATTGCAAGCAAATATGAACAAATAGATCTTCAAAACGTATTCGAAAGTGATTATATTCTAAATAGGTGGGGGAGGGGATTCAACCCCGGTAACCCCCTATAATGGTGGAGGGTTCTAACCCTGCCACACTCGGCTCTTTTTAATCGACTCGTGGTTTAATGAAATCGAAAGCCCACCATTAGCTCTGGTATTCAGTTCAGAACCTAATGCTAGGCTTTCGGTTTGCTTATACTACGAGTTGATTAAAAAAATCGTAGGTTGCTGGTGTAGAACCCAGCACCATTAAAGGCGGGTATGGAGCGACCCCTTCCCCCCATCCATTTAAAATATAATCACCTTAGAATACGTTTTGAAGTCAAATTTCAGTGTTCTTTTTCGTATGAAAATCTGCCCCTCCAGGCTAGATCATATGAAGATCCTCTCTCCCCTCTTACCTACTTGGGGGGTTGGATCTTCATATGATCCGACGCCAGGCCTATTATTATGTTTCTGCCTATAATGTCGCGAGGCCTAACATTGTTTTTTCCTTGAATATCGTTTGGCTTAAAATGTTTCTTCCCCGAACCTCGCTAGGCCTAAAATAGTTTCTGGCCTAAAACTCGCCAGGCCTAAAAGTATGTTTCTGGCCCGAACGTCAATGTCACCAGGCCTAAAATAGTTTCTGCCCTAAATCTCGCAATGCCTAAAAGTATGTTTCTGTCCCGAACGTCAACGTCACCAGGCCTAAAATAGTTTCTGCCCTAAATCTCGCCATGCCTAAAAGTATGTTTCTGTCCCGAAGGTCAACGTCACCAGGCCTAAAATAGTTTCTGCCCTAAATCTCGCCATGCCTAAAAGTATGTTTCTGTCCCGAACGTCAATGTCACCAGGCCTAAAATATTTACTGCCCTAAATCTCGCCAGGCCTAAAATTATGTCTCTGCCCCGAACGACGCTAATCTAATGCCATGAAGGTCGTGGGCAAGGTAGCTTTGGTTACCACTTCTACAAGCTTCTTGAGGTTTCCGTGTCACAACTGCAAATGGATCTCGGAGGTTCCCGAAATTCTAAGAGGCATATAAAATTTTCTCGATCCCTTTAAGGATTTCAAAATCTTTGGCAGATTTCTAGACGTTTCTAGAACTTTAAGAAGGGGTTTGGAGATGTATAAAGGCTTCTGGCAGTTTCGAAAGGGTTATTCAGATATTTAGATGACTTAGAGGCTTCTAGATTCTTTTAACATTTTTAAAGTATTTTGAGAGTGGGTCTTTTCTGTTCGACCCCAACATTTCTCGCAGCTTCAACTCAAGCCATCTGGCTGATATGCTAGCCGATTAGTTGGTCACGTGCCCACCCTTTGGAATTGGGCATGGGTCAGAGTATAAATTCTCCTTTCACGAAACGGTATTCATTTTTTTTTCTTATACGACAAAATTGCAGATAAGGTAAACTATTCAATGATTGCCACTTTTCAATATTTGAATTGGTATTTTCCATCGTTTTTTGCTCTTTTGAAGGTTGTAGGGTTAAATTTAGGATAGTTAGTTTTTATAGATTTGAATTTGTGCTCCCTTGTATATTTAGAAATTTCAGAAAAGAAAAGGCAAAAACACTACGGGAATATAGACTACCCACGCGTAACCGTCGTTTGTTTTTGTTTACCTCCACGGCATTTTAAATTCTACAGCAGTTTAGCACGAACCATTTAGTTAAATATACACAAGGTATGTTGACCAAAGTTGTATGCTCTCTCTTATTCTGATTTATAACTACGACCTTCAAAACTTTAAATTATTTCTGGACTAACCTCGGGGGGACCTTGACAATTATATCATTCGATGGAGAATGCAAAACAATATAAAGGTTTCAAGTTTCGTTAGAATCAGCCGAATAGTTATGATAATATTGCCAAATAATTATCAGGCTAACCTTGAGAGGACTTTGACAATTATATCATTCGAAAGAGAATTTACAAAAACATAAGAATTTCAAATTTGTTAGAATCTGCCAAATAGTTACGATGTTATTGTCAAAACAAAATAATTCCCGGGCTAACCTTGGAAGGACCTTGACAATTATATAATTCGAAAGAGAATGTAAAACAATATAAGGGTTTCAAATTTCGTTAGAATCGGCTGAATAGTTACAATGTTATTACCAAAACAAAAAAGAAAGCAAAACGAACCGATTGACGACCGACCCCAACCGATATAGTGAGATATAGATTCGCACGCGACTAAACAACACTGTCTTTAACATACCCTTAACCTTCAAAACTAGCCACAGTTTAAGCTAACCCCGTAAAGTAGTTAATTCTTGACGTTTTTATACAATGCGCCATTAATATTTTGATTTATCAATTATTGTTTCTATTGGCTCTTGGCTGTTTTCCAGGGGAAAAAAATCTACTTCTCCTCCGGAGCAATTCCGAATGATCACCGATTACCCGACACAAAACGTCATATGCTAAGTGAACTTAGCAACAACGTTGTTGTTCGCTCCCTAATCTAAATCGAGGTAGATTTTTACAATTATTATGGGAGAGAATATGGATGGTTATGACCCTGGTATAGTCGTATTATGGTTGCCGATAAATGTCCTCTATTTCGGGAAGGAATTCTCTTCCCTGGCCATCGAAGTCGCTACTAACGGCCGTATGCTAAAACAAATGTAAAATGCACATTTGAGCAAAAAACCTATCTTTTTTTATGTATTTTACATTTTAGCCTTTTGCATATAATAAATTTATAAATAATTGTGAAGCTACACTAAATCTGATAAAAGTGCATTTCACATTTTTCTTAGCATACGGCCGTTAAATGTCACAAATTTGATAACCTTATCGCATAGGAAAATTGTACTAGGATCTTATTGACAATATATTTTAAGCCTAATATTTATGTAGATCGAGCCAAAAAATGAGGCAAACTCATGGCCAACGATGTGATTTACAACTTTAAAAAAACTGACAGAAATCCACTGTTGGCCACGGATGATTTAAAGCAAAGACGGAGGTCACGAATAAAAAGCGACCCTACACAAACAAATTAAACATAAAATCAGATAACATGACCATATGTCGCCCTCGAATTTTATTATGGATGTTCTATATTTAATTTTCACTTTGGAAGTTAATATAGGCTGGCCTATTCATCAGCCTGTCAGCCGGTTGGCTTGAATTAAGCCATCTGAGAGAAGTGCAGAGATCGAATAGAAAAGTAGCTAGTACTTTTTAAAAGCTCTGGAGGGTGGGTTTTTAGAGGCTTATGAAATGGCATGTGGCAATATAAATTTTACGTCGCTTCTAAAGTCTTATTGAGGTTTCTAAAGGCATCAAAAGTATCCCAGAGGCTTTCCCAAGTATTCTAAAGGCTTTTGGTGGTTTCTAGCGATGACAAAATGGTCTTTAAAACTCCATAAGGTTTCTAGATATTAGGAAGAGATCTTGAACGTAGGAATCTAAAGGTTGGTAAAGATTCCTTTGGGTTTCCAGAGGCTTTTGGGAGTTTCTAGCGGTGTCGAAAGGGTCTTGGAAACTCCATGAGGTTTCTAGATATTAGAAAGAGCTCTTGGAAGTAGGAATCTAGATGTTTGTAAATGTTCCCTTGGGTTTATAAAGGCTTTCGTAGGGTTCTAGCGGCTGAACACACACAAAAATCAATATCTAAGCAAATAAACATCTAAAAGGTAACGAGGCCACATTCTTTTGTTTCATGACGGGATCTGTTTCAGAAAAGAGGCGAGGTATCCAAGAACCCATTTAGCTGAATTATGAAAGGTACATTCGTGATCATTTACGAACAAACATTCGTTACGAATCGTTTTTCATCGCGTTCGTAATGCGCTGACTATATTGATTGGGTTTTGAGGACAGGAAAATAATAAATCAACACATATCGAATTGACGGTTTCTTTGCCTCCTGTACAACTGAAGTCATCTCATTCCACCTTCATGGGGCTTTCTGCATTTTTCTCTCCCTTTTACTAGATTAAAAAATCGAGTTTTCTGTATCTTTTTTTCTTTTTTTAATCGGGTTTCCGGTTTCTCTGCTTTCCTTTCTTCAATAAAACCCCAATTTTTATTTGGTTTCCGGTTTCTCTGCTGCATTTACCTGAATGAAACAAAATTCCATTTATTTGGGTTTGTACGGTCGCTATTTTCTTAGCCTAAATTTAAAACAAATCACGCTTTTTCTAGTTTCCAGTTTCTAGGTGTTCTTTACTTAGATAAAAATCACGTATATTCGCCTCTCCAGTTTCACTACCTTACTTATATTTATTTTGATTCGGCAGCCTACGGTTTCTTTGCCTTATTAAAAACAAAACAGTTACTGAAAGTCCGTCTCTGGAAATACGCTCGAAAATCGATAAAAACATCAAATTGCGATAACTAGCAAAGTAACCAGCTCCTAGTAGAAAATAATGCTATAAGGGAATGAAAAATGAATCAATCTAAAGAATTATTGCATTGGCATTTTATAATTAGAACTTGCAACAGGACTCACTGATTGAAAAGACTCGAATGAGATTAAACCTACCATGGTAACGCCTCGGCCTCATCACGAATGTTCAAGATTGCATTCTCTGCCAGAGCTCCGAGGCGCCATCTCTCTCTCTCTCTCTCTCTCTCTCTCTCTCTCTCTCTCTCTCTCTCTCTCTCTCTCTCTCTCTCTCTCTCTCTCTCTCTCTCCTCTCTCTCTCTTTCCCGAGCGCAATCGTCTGCATGAGCGCCGACCGCGAACTATCTTCTATAGTTATTACTTAATAAACTATTTAGCTTGGAAATAAGGGACATTGGGTAAATAAGTGGAGCACCGCCCCCCCTCCTTTGTTAGGGACCATCCTTCCCAGTAGAAGTCCGGAGAGGGGGGGGCGGAGCTTGACTGAGTGAGAGTAAGCCGGCCTCGGAGCTTCCTTGAGGTCGACTTCCCGGCCAGACACATTTCCTCCTGGCGCGACGCCAACCTGGCATAGTCGCATCGGATTCTGACCCAATTTTAGAGGGGGGGTTATCCATGGGGGGGGGCGTTCTTGCCGGGTCCGTTATTGTGAGCGGGGGGTGGGGGAAAGGGTATTGGGTTAGGAAATGGTTGAATTAGGTGTTGTAGGTCGATATATGACGTAGGTAAGAGAGGTGAGGTGCTACTTAGCCTGGGTCGCGGAAGGGGATGAGTCTCGAATGTGAGGCAACGCTTCCATCACATTCATTACATCTGATTTCGTCGAAAGTTATATCAGTAAGTAAATAATTACTAATTATTAGACAATATTAATAATTAAATAACAAGCCATAACTTCGTTACCTCTTCCGTAGCTTCGCCACTCCCCTCTATGGGGGTAGCTTGCGCTTCGCTACTAAGATTAAAATTGAAAATCTAAAAAAAGCAGCCATGGTTAAATTTGGATAAATTTTCTGAACTTCGCCAATTATAATAATTTTAAAAAGGAACTCTAAACTAAATTTCCCCCCTTTCAAAATATCACATTGCTAAAATATAGGTTATAGAAGAAGAAGAAGAAGAAAAAGAAGAAGAAGAAGAAGAAGAAGAAGAAGAAGAAGAAGAAGAAGATACATAAAAATAAATTTTCTGAACTTTCCCAATTATAATAATTTTAAAAAGGAACTCTAAAATAAATTTCTCCCTTTTCAAAATATCACGTTGCTAAAATATAGAGTTATAGAAGAAGAAGAAAAAGAAGAAGAAAAAGAAGAAGAAGAAGAAGAAGAAGAAGAAGAAGAAGAAGAAGAAAAAGAAGATATATAAAAATAAATTTTCTGAACTTCACCCTCTGTAAGGAGTGGCGAAACTCTCCTCTTGTTATCTCAATTTTTAAAAATCCACAAAACACACCAAGTCACTGCCAAACTAATTTTCAAAAATTTCACCTCGTATAAAAAATTCCCCTTCTTAAAGTATAGAGTTAGTGATGATGATGATGATTATTAGTAGTTAAATAAATTTGGCCAACCGTGATTTTGCTTCTGAAATGATTTGACATTTTATTGACTAATCAATAGCGCTGATTTTGAATCTGACATCAGTTTTCTCCATCACGTACACTTTTATAGATTCACTTACCATTGTCAATGTTGTGTTTATTAACGTTGTACTTAGAACCAGTGTCAAAAATACAAAAAAAAACCCTTCATTATTTTGGAGATGAACATCTCACTAAATAAAGCAATTTACTATATTTGACATCTATCTCAATCTAATTTGATGATATTTCAATCAAAAGTGCTTCTGCACTTTGCTTTTGCAGCTGTGATTGTCTTCAGCTTCACGCGTCAGCGTCTAGCAGTATTCACGCATCATGTTGAGGCTCAAGCAGCCTTGGTAACGTGACTTCATCTTTGTAATGTCCTGGTATGAATCTTTCTTCGTGTTCACCGTTGACATCTCCTAGGTTGGGTGGGAAAAAAGTCCAGGTGCGAGTGAAAGAAGATCCTGACTCCAAGATCTTTGCAACTCTGCAGCATGCGATGCACGATGGCTTCGTAGTTGTGGTCACGGTGATTGACCAGAAGGTTACGAACGGCATCAACGAATGCAATCCAAGCATTCTTTTCAGTCTGATTTAGGGCTTCTATGAATTCACCGTCGTCCATAAGTGAAAGAACTTCAGGACTATTCAATACCCCTGCTTTCAATTTTGCTTCCACACTTTCGAATTTTGCTGTCAAGTATTGAATACCCAGCTTGGCTGGGTTCATTGATTTAATCAAATTCTTTATTAGGTTTAGTTTTGATAGGAAGGCATTCTGTGGATCGACTAGCTGCTTGTGAATGCAGGTGAATCTACCTGGGGTATTTTTAGGTCTTGGTAGCCAGTCAATTTACATGTATGCTACGTATATTTTATGAATGGCATAAAATAAATTGGTTTGGTTCATCTAAGAACCATGAAACACTTTGAATTGGTTGACCATCGTAATCATTAAATAATAATGAAAAATTAAATAACCATTATATATTTAATAATTTATATTATTATATTTTTTATTATTATTAGTTTTGGATGCGTGCAACACAAAAGATTATTTACACCTGCAGCGAGAGAAACATTATAGAATTGTGAGTATAAATTGGCAATTTAGAGATGGCGTGGGGGATAAGAGGGATTGTTCTTTGGTCGGTCTTGACATTAAACTTTAAAATTCGTGATCTTCTAAGATCTGTGAAGTACCTATCTATGAATCCGGACAGGATTCTCCAAAACACACAAATCGATACCTCACGAAGGGAAGTACCTATCTATGAATACGTCTAGGATTCTCCAAGACACACGAATCGATACCTCACGAAGTGAAGTACCTATCTATGAATCTGGACAGGATTCTCCAAGACACACGAATCGATACTTCACGAGGTGAAGTACCTATCTATGAATCCGGACAGGATTTTTCAAGAAACACGAATCGATACCTCACGAAGTGAAGTACCTACGAGGGGAGAGTCAATAAGTTTTGCGAACCGGTAGGGCAAAACAGAGGAATAGGGATGGCTGTTTGTGGGGGTGTTAGGACAAGTTATGACAAGTCAGGACCTGCAGCCGCACGCTCCTACCTCGTCTATTTAAGAAGCAGTAGCTGATCGCAGATCGTCAGTCACAAATCTTTCAACAATGGAGAAGGTTGAGCACCGCGCAGTGATCAAATTTTTGACCAAGGAGGGCAAGAATGCAAAAGAGATCCATGAACGCATGGTTGCAGTGTACACCGACACCGCCTCTTCCTATGCAACCATTGCTCGCTGAAATAGGGAGTTCCGCCATGGTCGTGAGTCCCTTGAAGATGACCCCCGTCCAGGACGCTTGTCAGACGTGACCAACGAGGACAATGTGGCCCGTGTGGAGAGGATGATCCTCGAAAATCGACGGGTGAAGGTCGAAGAAATCGAGCGAGAACTTGGAATATCACATGGAAGTGTTATCAACATCCACGACAATTTGGCGATGACCAAGGTCTCTGCCCGTTGGATCCCTAGAAACCTCACGAAACCTCACGCCCCATGATCGATTTCAGCGTCGTCAAAGTTCGGAGGAGCTGCTGCTCCTGTACAACCAAGACCCGGCGGTATTCGAGTCACGCATAGTGACAGGTGATGAAACGTGGGTCCATCACTGGGATCCCCAGGCCAAGCTCGAGAGCATGGCGTGGAAGCACAGGGGCTCTCCGACCATCATCAAGTTCCGAACCCAACCCTCAGCTGGGAAGATCATGGCCACCATCTTCTGGGATTCTGAGGGAATGTTGATGGTGGACTATGCGCCTCGTGGAAAGACCATCGCAGGCCAATATTACGCCGAGGAACTGGCTAGGTTGAAGAAGTGCATCCGTCAGAAGCGGCGTGGCAAGTTGACACGCGGTGTCCTGCTCCTCCACGACACAGCCCCTGTCCACAAGGCTAGAGGTGCTCAAGCTGCCCTGCGCGAGTGCGGACTCGAGGAGCTCAACCCCCCCCCCCCTCCTACAGTCCAGATCTGGCCCCTAGCGACTACTTTTTATTCCGCCAGCTCAAGGCTGCACTGCGTGGACGCCGGTTTGGGGACGATGAAGATGTCCAGCTCCCTGTCCAGGAGTGGATTGAACAGCAGTCGGGAGATTTCTGGTTGTCGGGAATTCAAAGCCTCAGGGACAAGTGGCGCAAGTGCATTGAAGTGGAGGGTAGTTATATTGAAAAATAATAAAACACTTTTCCTCATATCTCGTTTCCTTATATCCGAATTGCAAAACTTATTGACCGACCTTCTTATCTATGAATTTGGACAGGATTCTCCAAGACACACGAATCGATACCTCACGAAGTGAAGTACCTATCTATGAATACGTCTAGGATTCTCCAAAACACACGAATCGATACCTCACGAAGTCAAGTACCTATCTATGAATCCGGACAGGATTCTCCAAAACACACGAATCGATGCCTCACGAAGTCAAGTACCTATCTATGATTCCGTACAGGATTCTCCAAGACGCACGAATCGATACCTCACGAAGTCAAGTACCTATATATGAATACGTCTAGGATTCTCCAAGACACACGAATCGATACTTCACGAATTGAAGTACTATCTATGAACACGTCTAGGATTCGCCAAGACACACGAATCGATAACTCAGGAAGGGAAGTACCTATCTATAAATATTTCTAGGATCTCCAAGATACACGAATCGATACCTCACGAAGTGAAGTACCTATCTATGAATACGTCTAGGATTCTCCAAGACACACGAATCGATACCTCACGAAGGGAAGTACCTACCTATGAATCCGGACAGGATTTTCCAAAATGCACGAATCGATACCTCACGAAGGGGAGTACCTATTTATGACTCCGCACAGGATTCTCGAAAACGAACGAATCGATACCTCACGAAGTAAAGTACCCATCTATGAATCCGGACAGGATTCTCCAAAATACACGAATTGATTCCTCACGAATTGAAGTACTTATCTATGATTCCGTACAGGATTCTCCAAGACGCACGAATCGATACCTTACTAAGTGAAGTACCTATCTATGAATACGTCTAGGATTCTCCAAGACAAACGAATCGATACCTCACGAAGTGAAAAACCTATCTATGAATCTGGACAGGATTCTCCAAAACACACGAATTGATTCCTCACGAAATGAGGTACCTATCTATCGAACGTCTAGGATTCTCCAAGACACACGAATCGATACCTCACGAAGTGAAGTACCTATCTATGAATCCGGACAGGATTTTCCAAAATGCACGAATCGATACCTCATGAAGTGAATTAACTATCTATGACTCCGGACAGGATTCTCCAAAACGAACGAATCGATACCTCACGAAGTGAAGTACCTATCTATGAATGCGGACAGGATTCTTCAAAACACGAATTGATTCCTCACGAATTGAAGTACCTATCTATGATTCTGTACAGGATTCTCCAAGACACGAATCGATACCTCACGAAGTCAAGTACCTATCTATAAATACGTCTAGGATTCTCCAAGACACACGAATCAACACCTCACGAAGTGAAGTACCTATCTATGAATCCGGACAGGATTCTCCAAGATACACGAATCAATACCTCACGAGGTGAATGAAGTACCTATCTATGAATCCTGACAGGATTCTCCAAAACGCACGAATCGATACCTCACGAAGGGAAGTACCTATCTATGACTCTGGACAGGGTTCTCCAAAACGAACGAATCGATACCTCACGAAGTGAGGTACCTATCTATGAATGCGGACAGCATTCTTCAAAACACGAATTGAAGTACTTATCTATGATTCCATACAGGATTCTCCAAGACGCACCAATCGATACCTCACGAAGTAAAGTACTTATCTATGAATACGACTAGGATTCTCCAAGATACACGAATCGATACCTCACGAAGGGAAAAACCTATCTAAGAATCCGGACAGGATTCTCTAAAACACACGAATTGATTCCTCACGAATGGAAGTACCTATCTATGATTCCGTACAGGATTCTCCAAAACACACGAATTGATTCCTCACGAATTAAAGTACCTATCTATGATTCCGTACAGGATTCTCCAAGACGCACGAATCGATAACTCACGAAGGGAAGTACCTATCATAAATATTTCTAGGATCTCCAAGATACACGAATCGATACCTCACGAAGTGAAGTACCTATCTATGAATACATCTAGGATTCTCCAAGACACACGAATCGATACCTCACGAAGGGAAGTACCTACCTATGAATCCGGACAGGATTTTCCAAAATGCACGAATCGATATCTCACGAAGGGGAGTACCTATTTATGACTCCGGACAGGATTCTCCAAAACGAACGAATCGATACCTCACGAAGTAAAGTACCCATCTATGAATCCGGACAGGATTCCTAAAACACACGAATTGATTCCTCACCAATTGAAGTACTTATCTATGATTCCGTACATGATTCTCCAAGACGCACGAATCGATACCTCACGAAGTGAAGTACCTATCTATGAATACGTCTAGGATTCTCCAAGACACACGAATCGATACCTCAGGAAGTAAAAAACCTATCTATGAATCTGGACAGGATTCTCCAAAACACACGAATTGATTCATCACGAAATGAGGTACCTATCTATCGAACGTCTAGGATTCTCCAAGACACACGAATCGATACCTCACGAAGTGAAGTACCTATCTATGAATCCGGACAGGATTTTCCAAAACGCACGAATCGATACCTCATGAAGTGAATTAACTATCTATGACTCCCGACAGGATTCTCCAAAACGAACGAATCGATACCTCACGAAGTGAAGTACCTATCTATGAATGCGGACAGGATTCTTCAAAACACACGAATTGATTCCTCACGAATTGAAGTACCTATCTATGATTCCGTACAGGATTCTCCAAGACACACGAATCGATACCTGGCGAAGTCAAGTACCTATCTATAAATACGTCTAGGATTCTCCAAGACACACGAATCAACACCTCACGAAATGAAGTACCTATCTATGAATCCGGACAGGATTCTCCAAGATACACGAATCGATACCTCACGAGGTGAATGAAGTACCTATCTATGAATCCTGACAGGATTCTCCAAAACGCACGAATCGATACCTCACGAAGGGGAGTACCTATCTATGACTCTGGACAGGTTTCTCCAAAACGAACGAATCGATACCTCACGAAGTGTGGTACCTATCTATGAATGCGGACAGGATTCTCCAAAACACACGAATTGAAGTACTTATCTATGATTCCGTACAGGATTCTCCAAGACGCACGAATCGATACCTCACGAAGTAAAGTACCTATCTATGAATACATCTAGGATTCTCCAAGACACACGAATCGATACCTCACGAAGTGAAAAACCTATCTATGAATCCGGACAGGATTCTCTAAAACACACGAATTGATTCCTCACGAAGGGAAGTACCTATCTGTGAATCCGTACAGGATTCTCCAAGACCCACGAATCGATACCTCACGAAGTGTAGTACCTATCTATGAATCCGGATAGGATTCTCCAAAACACACGAATTGATTTCTCACGAATTGAAGTACCTATCTATGATTCCATACAGGATTCTTCAAGACGCACGAATCGATACCTCACGAAGTGAAGTACCTATCTATAAATACGTCTAGGATTTTCCAAGACACACGAATCGATACCTCACGAAGTCAAGTACCTATCTATGAATACGTCTAGGATTCTCCAAGACACACGAATCGATACCTCACGAAGGGAAGTACCTATCTATGAATCCGTACAGGATTCTCCAAGACGCACGAATTGATAGTTCACATTTCTTTTACTAAAGCAAATCTTTCTTGTTAAATCCAGGAGTAATTTGAACGAAGCCGGCGATGCTCCTTTCAATTCTCATAAGTCTATGACGAAAGCTCAGATTGAATATAACGTACGAAATGAAAAACTTCTGTTCATTCCCTATAAAAATTAGAAGTTTACTACAAAAACTTGAAGTACAGCTGAAAATAATAATATCAAAGCTGATATAGCCCTAATAATAATAATAATAATTGTAGGAAAAAATAGTAAATTTGACTATAATTAGATGAATCTGATTTCCTATGTTTGCCATTTATTATCATTTTGGGGGTTAACGACTTTGACTACATATCATTTTTATTGTTCTTCGTGTTACCATAAACAGAGGTTAATGATACCAATGAATAAATAATAAATTAGTAGAGCCTAATAACACAAAAATTGGCCTCTACTAAAACGTTTGCTAATGCCTGTAAAATAATATATTTTGTGATTAATTTCACTTTATCTGTATATTATAAGTACCACTTTTGTTTGCATTGTAATAAACAATTAGTAGATCGTTCTGAGAGTGATCGGTAGGAAAGCTTAGTTAATAAATCACACAAATGAGATGTTTGTTTAATGTTTGTCAATACTGGTTAGGGCTTAGTTTAGTGGAAAATCCGATTACAACGAAGTTAAGCCATGTCGTGTGGTGCCAAGTCGTGGATGGAGTCCTAATTCAGGTCAATTGCAGTAGGTTCCATACTGAGAAATAAAAGACATCTTAATTAAGTGCAAATCAGTGGTAAAACCCCTGCAAAATTATTTTTTGTTTGACATTTCTTTGTGTTTCTTTTTAATAGAGAATTTTCCTGGTTCCAGAAGAATACTTACATTTTTATCTTGTTTTAAGCTAAATATTAGATATCGATTTGATTCCGTTGGTTACCTTAATATTGCATGTAAATAAAAGCGAGGCTCATGTATTGAATATGGCAGAGGGCAGATGGCATTCGATGTGTTTGCATATTCGCTGCAAAACATTTTAGCCAGTGATTTTTCCTCTCTCTTCGTTTCAGCGTTAAAGTAATCTTTCGTGTTTCAACAAACTTTGGAATCTGTCGAGTTTTATCGTAGTAAGTTTAGATCAAGGATCATTATATGTGTCCTTTTAAAGATACTTTTCTTTACTTTTTACTTCGCTATAAAAAGGAAATTTGGGTAAGTCGGCTCCCTCCTGGCACATTTTTAGGAAGACGAGAGAAAGTTATTGCAATGTTTGACTCTGATTTTGAATTCTGATTCCTTAGGTTGGACTCATTTGTGGTTCAATAGAATTTGTTTCACTCATCAATTTCTTTCCCTTCGAGAGAGACTGATTTGTTCTTTCGTTCGTTTCATTCGAGAGTGAGAGGGGGTGAGCGGGGGAGGTTGATATTGATTTATTTATTTGCTTAGAGCAGGGGTATTCATTCTTTTTTTGCACCCCTGCACTTTGACATATTTTGATGAAATTGCATTACACCGCCCTCTTATCGTAAAATTTGAAAATATTTTTAATACTACACCATTTCGTTCTATATTCGATAAAGTTAGTAATAAAATAAATCCTAAGAATTCAAATTTAAATCTCATAATCCTCAATATCTTTTGGATTCTTTTCTTTTCATTTAAAGAAAAAAAAAAAATCAAATAAATTAAACGAGGTAAATAAATATTTAATTAGTTCTTACATCTAATGAAAGCATTATTGCTGATTCTTCCTCGCTAAAAATTCTGTGGTTAATCTATTCAGAAATAAATGTAAATCTTCTCTGCTACATTCAGGCCCTTTCCTCTCTTTAGTTCGGATGTTGTTCACTATACTAAAACCCACACCAAACAAATATGTGGTAGGGAAAGGTAGGAATAATTGAGAGATGTTATTCCAATTAATGATGATACAGTTCGGGCATTTGTTCTGCCGATGTTGTACGTATCGCCTTTAATTAAAATTTACTTCGCCCTCAGTCTCATGTTCTGTTGCTTTTCCGAATAACTTCTGCTTCAAAGGTATTCACATTGGAGTCTCCATCAACGCAGCCGCTTTTACGGTCATGGAAACGGTTTTTCGTGTTAACTTTAAGTACATTCAAGTGCTATATTTTCAAATTCCCTTGTTACAAGATCATCCTTAATAAGAAAATAACTTAGGAAACTGATTAAATTATCGATTCATAATATTTTGCTCAAGAAAATTTAGTTTTTCACCAAAGAAATAACATTTTTGCTTGCGACGAGTGTAATAAACTTTTCCTTGAAGATGTAAATTAAGTTCATTTAATTTGGGGATTTTATCAGCTAAGTAAAAAAATCATTCTTTTTTGCTTTTAGTTAGAAACATGTCATGTTCTTTGACATTTCCCCCTCAAAATGCAGTGTATTGTGATATAATTCCACAAACCATGTTAAGAACTGACCTTATGGCAGGGAAACGGAGTTGTGTTTGGAGAATCAATAGAAAAAAAATGTTGGATCAAAGTTCTCGAAGAGTTGGATCAAATCTTGATTATATTTTGCATTAAATTTGATTTTATTAACTGCATTTATTACAAATATCAAGAATAACTTGAAACCTGGATTTATTTTCTTTGCAACAGATTGTCACCAGAAAATCACAGAAAAAAAACCACATATAATGCTTGGAACTTCTTTCTTAACATGTGTAATAAAGCTTTAGAACGACCAAAATTTCCTAAACTGAGACCACTATTCTTCAAAAGGGCAAAAGTTTTGCCATTTGACAAATTGGGCAAACTAGGACCGTTATTTTTCAAATGGGCAAAACTAGGACCGCTATTGTTCAAAAGGGCAAAAGTTTTGCTATTCGTTAAATTGGCAAAACTAGGATCGTTATTTTTCAAATGGGCAAAATTGGGACCGCTATTGTTCAAATGAGCAGCAAAACTGGGCCTCATATTCTTGAAAATAGGAAAAAACTGGGACAGCTATTCTTCAAAAGGGCAAAACTGAGACAGCTATTCTTCAAGGGCGCAAAACTGGGACCGCTATTCTTCAAAAGGGCAAAACTGAGACAACTATTCTTCAAGGGCGCAAAACTGGGACCGCTATTCTTCAAAAGGGCAAAACCGAGACCATTATTTTTTAAAAGGGGAAAACTGAGACCACTATTCTTTAAAAAGGGCAAAACTGGCACCGCTATTCTTAAAAGGGCAAAACTGGGACCTATTTTTTAAATGGGAAAAACTGAGGTTATTATTTTTCAAATGGGAAAAACTGGTACCGCTATTCTTCAAATGGGAAAACTGAGACCGTTATTCTTCAAATTAGCAAAACTGGGACCTCTATTCTTCAAAAGGGGAAAGCCTTGAGTGCTATTCTTCAAATGGGCAAAACTGGGACTGCTATTCTTCAACTGGGACAGATTGAGACCGCTATTCTTAAAATGGACAAAACCGAGACCTCTTTTCCTCAAATGACAAAACTGGGACAGTTATTCTTCAAATAGGCAAAATATGGACTGTTCTATTGAAATAGGAAAAATAGAGACGGTTATTCTTCAAATGGGAAAATCTGAGACTGCTATTCTTCAAATGGGCAAATCTGGGACTGGTATTCTTCAAATGGTCAAAGCTGTGAGCGCTATACTTCACTGGACAAAACTGGGCCCACTATTTTTCAAATGGCTGCTATTCTTCAAAAGGGCAGAGATTGGACCGCTATTCTTCAATTCAAATGGGCCAACCTGGGATCCCTATTTTTCAAAAGGGCAAAATCTTGATTGTTATTCTTCATATGACCGAAAACTGGTACCGCTATTCTTCAAATGAGAAAAACTGTGACCGCTATTTTTCAATGGGTAAAACAGAATGATCTTCATAAAATGAGCAAAACTTGGACCGTTATTATTCAAATAGACAAAATTGAAAGCCATATTCTTTAAATTGGTAAAACTGAGGCCGCTATTCTTCAAATGGGCAAACTTGGAACCGCTATTCTTCAAATGGGCCAAACTGTTAACGCTATTCTTTATTGGGCAAAATTAAAACTGTTATTCATCAAATGGGCAAAACTGGCACCGCTATTTTTCAAATGAGTGGAGAACAAAAAGAGAGATTTACATACTTGCAAATTCTTAATAGTGGAGATGAGGGTGCCAAAAGATGTGCGGATAAAACATACAAAGAGTAAGAACAATGGTGAAATGAGTGATTGACGAGAGTAGGAAAGCAGCAATGGAGCGTTTTGAAGGAAGGTGGAAGAGTATCCGGATTGGAAAAAGAAGTTATTTCGGAAATATATGATATAGAGGAGAAACCAAGAGAAGAATAGTTATATAAACAGCAACCACAATAATGGCAAGGTTCTTGTGATTAACGAGGGGGTGAAATGAAGCTGATAAGGGTACTTTGAGGAGTTTTATTATATGGGCATGGAAGATGATACGAATGTGAATATGATTGGCTTCGCGGGGATCAAGCGGGTGTGGAAGCAATATGAAAACAAGTGGGAGTTAGTTCTGTGAGATGCCTAGAAAATGGAAAAGTAAGACGATATATTCACTGAGATGCTCAAATGTGCTGTGGTGGGGATTGCGTTATAGAATAGGTCAGGGGAGGTTGTGTTGTAATGCATTTAAAAGTGGAAGAGCGCCTGAGTAAAACGTGACAGCAAATCCATAGATGGATGAAGTTTGTTGTGTTGTCGGTAACTTGCATAGAGAAGTTCTGACTGTGTGTATAAGAAGGGCAACACGACTTTAAAGGGGAAGAACAAGCTCAGTTTAGTGAGTATGGGCTGGGTGAATGAAGTGTATGCTCTGAGCGAGCCATCTGAAAAAGCAAGGGATACGTGAGGTAAAATGTATGTCGGGTTCATGGATTTAGTGAAAGAGTCCAAGAATTTATGGAGTCAAATGTAAACTATTGGACAGTGGAAATATTACGTGGGCTGTAAAATATGCCGGGTATAACTGAAAGATTGCAGTAGTAGGTATGATGAAGGTTGGATTATCTGTTGACGTTTTTAAGAGAGAAAGAGAGATGTCTTCACCACTTGGAACGGTTCAAGTTAATCGATCGTTAGAGAGCCGCTAGTAATTAAGCAAGTCTGAGTCGTTTACTGAACTAGTTTTCAGTGGTTGATTTTCTTGTTGAATTCAATTTAGTATCAATTAAAGTAATCTTACATCTTTCATTTCATTGTAGGGTCTGAAATAATTATTTTTTTAGTATAATTTATTCCTTTTTACCCTATTTAATAATAATCTCTGACCTGATCCTGTCTTTTAAGAGAAAGAATTTCTATCAAGAAAGCTGTCTTAGAATAGGGTCAGGTTAACCCTTTCTGCGTTTCTCGGGTCGAGGTCGATGAAGGCTATGTGGGTGGGAGATTTATAATACAAGCAGAGTGCAAATTAACTGAATGTGGGTTGGCCAAATAGTCGACTATCTTTGAGGTTCCGGGACAATAGAAAAACGGGTACAAAAATAACTTTACTAATATGCAAGTTAATATTCTCTTACAAGGTTAAAAGGGATTTTACAACAAGCTATATACACATTAGACGTAAACAAGTATCAGCGGCTAAATGGGGAGGGGACTTGGTGGGTACGGTCGCCGTACAAACAAACGAACAATATTGAATGAGGGTCGCTCGAATGACCTTGAGCGTATACGAAGCCGACGATGGAGGCTTACGCTCGGGGGGAGGGTAGTAGAGAGAGATCACTTGCATGCACAGGAGAGTTGCGCGTTGCTGTTACCTCGGAGATTTGGTCCGAGGCAGTAATCAGGGCCTTGGCGAAAAGTTCAAATAAGTTTCTTGACAATGGCTATTACGAGATGAACTTAGATCCTGCTTTTGACTTGGAACACGAATCGAGACTGGGCGCGTTGCGTTCGAGGAGCGGGTGGAACGAGTACGGGGTAAACCCACGCGAATAAATCGAGAATACCCGGAGCTTGAGGGGTTCTGAGAGAATTGTGCAGAATCCAATGGGACGCGAATAGAGGATACTGAGGGGGCGGGCAGGCGGCGGATACTAGTAGCCTTCCAACTCTGGTGCCAGAGGATTTATAGTGGAGTCGAATGGGGTTTTCCACCCTCCGTCCAAAGGGGAGGGTTCCAGGGTCCGATGCATCGACAGGTGAGAGTAGTCTCCCCCTATTAGCACAACCGTAAGAAAGTTCCTAAGTCCGCGATGCGAAACTTTGTCCGACTCCAGATGGGACCTTTTGGGCCCTCAAACATGTCGCGGCTTTCTGCAATAGTGGGTTTTCAGGCCACCACGGCGTCTCATGATTTCGCACTTGCATTAGCGAAACAAAAAGGGTCGACCAGTCGTCTGTTGTCTCTCTCCATTGAAGGCGCGGCAGCCCGCATCTTTCTCTCTCGCTCTAATCTCTGACAGAAGCCAACCTTTCAGAGAAGGAGAGTATAAATAATGTCAAACTGAAAATTAAGTTACGAAAGGTTGAAGAACTGATTAAAAAATAAAAATAATATATCTAGTAATTACCACAAAAGATCGCGACCAAAGTTGATAATATTCTAGAAATCTTTGAGAACCAGGATCTATAGGAAATGTGAGAACCTTTTTTGACTAAGCGAGCCAAATTCGAATAAATGACTTTTGAAGTTTTAGTTGACAAAATTATGATAAAAAAGTTAAAAGATAGTACTGGTGTTCTACGTTAGTAATCCTAAATAACTTTTTTTTAGCACATTTCATTGATTTACCTCGAAATAATATAAATGTAATTGCTTCTTTGACCCACGTGCCATCACTTTTGATTTTGAACCATCTATCGGATAAATCGAAATTCTCTGGAAGCATTAATGTAAATAGTGATTTTCTCTTATTAATTGAGATTGAATTAAATTCCAAATCTTTTTCATAACCACCAACAACATTAGAGCCTCCTTCAACCCTATATTATTGTCGCATGAATGTAACTTGCAACTGTTTGGGTCATGAACATCTTTACTTTTTCACACCACAGCCCAATGTCATTTGATTTCCCGAGAAGAAATTGTTCAGTCAGGGTGAGAGTTATTTCGGTCAACCCTTTTTATTTCTACCGGGGGAAAAAAATGACATTTTCTCACTTTTTGAGGAATTAATGAAGTTATTTACCGCCAGTTTCTGATCTTTGTATAAGGTTTTTACCGCCGGTTTTTTTCCTTTACCGCCGGTTTCTACTCTTTCTCTAATAGAGCTCTTGCTAACTGAGTGGATACGGCATTGGTCTGCCAACGTTCCAGTACCGGATTCGATCCCGGCATGAGCGGACACAAACGTCAGCGCTCGTAGAGATCTGGCTGCCAATCGGTCGGTGGACGCGCTGTACTCACCCCGTTTTCGGGTGGGTAGATATTACACCTCACACATAGCCAATCACAACACTGCTTTCTTTCCTCACCCGTTTTCGGGAGAAGAACAAGCCCCTCTGCCCCGGATGGATGAAGGTTCCTACCCGTATGCTGTTTGATGCCAAAACAATACTTCCTGCCACTTCTCCACAGAAGAGGGCTGACTCCTGGTTCCCTCGTGCTCACAGGCGATTTTCACACTGACCTTTATGTTTATTTCATTATTGGGTTTGGATCCAACTAGATAAAGGCAGCTTAGCTAACCATCACTACTACTACGACTACTCTTTCTATAAGTTCTTTACCGCCAGTTTTAGCTCTTTCTATAGAGATATTATTTCATTCTTTATCTCGCACCGACATCACCTTCTGCCCGTAATCCTTACAATCGTTCACATGTCCGCTACTACGTGACCACGCCACTACGTAACTACGCCACTACGTGACCACGCCACTACTATGTTAGAGGGTGCTCCCCTCACACGACTCTCTCGCATCCACCTGTTAGTGTAACCTTTCAATCCACTCCGGCCGCCTTCGTGCAACAGACGAAGGTCTCATTACGTCATTTTAATTATCCTGTGAAATGTTTATTTGTCGCAACGAAAAATCCTGTTGTGAAAATAATCTTTTCCTCCATCCTGTCGTGAGGGCTCAGTTTAGCCGGGCTCTATTAAATATATACAAACTCCGAATGTTAAAGGAATTCCCCTTCAAATATATATATATATATATATATATATATATATATATATATATATATATATATATATATATTTATATATATATGCAGATACAGCACAAAGGAAAAGTGAAAAACGATTCCGAGCGATTTCGTCTTTATTCTTAAAGACCTTTTCAAGGAATTAACTTTTCCTTTGTGGGTGTATTTGCATAACTTTGACTCATGTGCACTTTGTGAGCTTTTTTCATATATATCAATCAATCAATCAATCATTTCCTTTGGCACCTACGGGGATGCATAAGACCTCAATGAACTCACGCCACCACGCTCTATCGGCTGTGTGTTTAACATTATTTAAATGTCTCTTCTTTCTACGCCATCTCGAACTCATTATGACTGTAGAGTTGTCGCAGCACTGTATGTGAATCTATGCTAGAAATATGTCTCTTTATCCGACATTCACTGTAAGGATTACAAGTCATTATGCGACTGCATGGTTGTTGACGTATCACTGTATGTGACTATGCTTTACATATTAACATGTGGCTATATTACTGACATTTCACTGTACGTTTGTGACTGTATGGCTGTTAGAATGGTTGTTGTATCACTATGCGATTGTATTGTTCACATATCATTACGTGACTGTGTATTTGACATCAATGTATGTCACTATATGATTTAAAAGTGAATATATGGTTAGCATATAACTATATGTGATTGTATGATTGATATATTACTGTGAGTGAATGGTTGACATATCACTGTATGCAAAAATATGGTTAAAATATCACTTTATGTGACTATGATTGACAAATTCCATTAATGGGAATTTTTATGGTTGCTGGCACATGATTGTATGTAACTATATAATTAATATATAAATAACTATGCGTCTGTATGGTTGACATGTTACCATGTGACTATATGACTGTCATATCACTGTATGTATGTGACTGTATGGTTGTTAACATATCAACTTGCTGGAAGTCGCCAGTATAGTCCCTTTGAAAATGTTGACATATGTACCACTATGCGTACTTTTATGGTTGCCATATCACTGCATGTTGACATATCACTGCATATCGACATATCACTGCATGTTGACATATCACTGTATATGACTGTATAGTTGACATCACTTTCGCGCTGTTTTCCTAGAGTCGTAGTCGCTGTAGGAACGCCATGCAGCTGGCCTTTCGTAGGTGACCTGGAAGGTAGTTCGTAATACAAGTGCTAGTTCTACCTATTTGTACGAACTACTTCTTGAGGTATATAATATGCCCCTCTGGTCCCAAGATGTATGGTTAAAATTGGCATTTTATAGTCTTTGTTATTTAACCTATTTCACAATTCCCTCGACCACCTTTTCTCTTTTATTTGTCCATAATTTCTCCATTGGCCTCAAACGTCTTCATATGCCTTGTCTTTTCCTTATTAGTCTCCATGTTGGCCATGCAATTTTATCCTTATTATGGGAAGTGTTATGTTAAGCCTTTCATGTCATATGGTCGCATATTCGACCAAGTTTATTCGCTTTTAACCTTTTGATGGCATATAGTGCTATATTGAACCTCATAATTTCAAGCCAATTTTGCTCTTAATATATATTGGTTTAAAGGTTATTTTATTTTCATATGTATGATCCAATTTGGGCATCAAAGCATCTATAATTTAATTAATAACTCGTGGGACATCACGTTATTGTTTGAACGAGGGGACTTCAGTGCATAGACACACAAGGGTCCAGTAGCGTCAGTTGCCGGAAGGCATTTGTCGCGAGAGGTTTTTTATATCTCTTGCTTTTATTAAAAAAAATGATCAGAAATGGAGAATTAAGAATGCCTCAAAAATATAGTGCTTTTAAATCATCTTATTTGCGAGGGGGGCAGGGGTATTTGGCAAATAAAATTCAGCATTACTTATTTAGCTAATTGGGTAGTACTTATTTGCTTAGTAAATCTTCCGCTCAAACTTTGATTTAAACCATGTTCCTGCAGGGTGGAGTCGGCACAAACAAAGTCACCTAAAGTGCCCTTTATACCCTATCAAGCACAAGGCTACCCATCCTTTTATCCACGCCAAGTGGGCCGTTCACGGCGAGTGGGCGCAGTATGCGGTATCATCTCATCCATTCAGGATTCACTTCTGGCCAGATCACCTATTACTCCTTCTCACAAACCACATCAATTTACATCCGATACTGTCAACTTCCTCCGTCAGTCAACTTTCTCTCCTAACTACTACATCTTTTACGCTCTCTTCTATCCCTTTGAACAGCAAAAGTTTTAAGGAGAGATCTGTAAAGAATGTGTGAACGATGAGGGAAGTGATAAGGTGGGGAAGATGGTCACAAATTGACCTGCAGAGGGTACACACAAGAGCCGGGAAGTTGTGCCATTACATCTCTTCGCTTTTCTGCTTACCTCCATTGAAGTCAAAATCAAGCTCAAAATTTGATTCCCTTCAGCTATAGTTACATTTATGACAAATTTCGTAACGTTGGTTGTTTTTTTTTACGTCGTGTGCGACTCTATATCTCACTAAGTTGGTCGGTCGGTTCCCGTTTGGCTTTTCTTTTCTTTTGGCAATAACATCGCAATAATTCAGCCGATTCTAACGAAATTTGAAACCCTTATGTTGTTTTGCATTCTCTTTCGAATGATGATAATTGCCAAAGTCCTCCAAAGGTTAGCCGTGGAATTATTTGTTAATAACATCATAAATATTCGGACGATTCTAACGAAATTTGAACCTTTTATGTTGTTTTACATTCTCTTTCGAATGATATAATTGGCAATGTCCTCCCAAAGTTAGTCCGGGAATTATCGAATGTTTTGAAGGTCACAAGGTCATAAATCAAAATAAGTGAGAGCACGCGACTTTGGTCAGCCGACCTTGTTTTTCTCTACAATTAGCAACGTGAAATCGCTCTTCTATATATTTATTTGCAACTCGCTATGCAAACTTTATAATGCAATTATTCACAACTTGGTCAATTTACTGATGGAAAACTTCCTGTACCTTATGATGACACCGAGAACTTTAATAAATATGTATTCAGTTTATTAAAAGTAAAGTTACTAATTTATTTATAAAATTATGAGAGAACGGAACCAGAAAAAATACCATGTGGTCCATTTCTAGGCTGGCCCCTCTTCAGAATATTCCTATACATTTAAAGTTGAAATCTATGCGATTTTTAAATATATTTATAGATGATGACGCAACCACATTAATTGGCAGCTAATTACAGAAATTAACCAATTTATACGTAAAGTAATTCATAGTTATATTTGTCTCAGATCTCCTCTCAATTTATATTCATGACTTGTGGTTCTTTCGCACGCGTCCAATTCGAAGAAAGAGTCCATTTTCACGTTATCAAAACCATTCAGTATCTTATAGACGTGGACAAGTCCTCCCCTTAATCTTATTTTGTCAAGTGACTGAAGATTTAGAGCTTTCAAACGCCCTTCGTAAGGTTTATTATGTAGTCTTGGTATCATCTTGGTCGCATTTCCAACATTTCTATATCTTTGCCCAAATAAAGGTACCAGAATTGCACCGCGTATTCCAGATGAGGCCGAACTGATGTCGAAAAGACTTGTCGAAACTTATTGAAGTTTGAATAGAAATCAAATTTAAACATTTGGGAGATGATAAAACAAAATTCGGCATGACAGCAAATTGTAATGCTATTATATGTATTTTGATAGGACGTTATAACCTCATAATATGAATGACTTGTTTGGTTTTAAATTTTAGAGAGGGTTTAGGGTCTATAACGTGAACTCATGCTTGCTCATTTCTCGCTAAATTTATCGCTAATTAAGTAATATTTTCATAATTGGCTAAAAGTGGATATTTTACATGTCCCCCAAATTATTATGCCCTGAAAATATAGTCTCGCCACAATCGCAGTGCTCAGAGACTCTCATTGTCGCCCAAGCACTCAAGCTCCAAAGCAATGCTGTGCATAGCAAAAGCCGCTGTTATTAAAATTGTCTGGATACGTCTTCGTATAATTCATGTTTAGCTAAAAAGATGTTAATATGTATGTGTAAGAAAACATAAAGAGGGATACCTTTTAGACATGATATCACCCTACTAAAGCCATTGCAAAGGAAGGCAGCAAAAATGATAGCTTCCCTGAAGTACCTTGAATATGTAGATAAGTTGAAGGCGATAACTATGGTCTTATTTGAAAGGTGTGTGAGATGCGATCTGAGTGAGCTCTTAAATTTTATTTCTGGGATAGATAAATTAGATATTAGCAAGTTCTTGGATCTGGCGGTCATTATTAGTAACAGGGGCCATCACTTAAACATTAAAAAACATCTGTGTAGGTCAGATTGGCGTCAATATTTTTTTTTCATCAATCGAGTGGAAGACTGGAATAAACTACCTCAGGAGGTTGTGGTTAGTCCAAGTTTAAATGAATTCAACGGCAGGTTAGATAAATGGATTAGGAAAGAAGATTATGGGAAATTTTAAGTTTTGAATTGGAACAAATGTACATATTATAATATCGATGTCTAAATTGTAGCTTCATGCATTAGTTTTTGACAACCCTTGATCAGTTTTTGGTGTAGAAGCAGTATTCTGGATTCAATCCTATGGATTCAATATTTGTGGATGATGGGTGATTCTTGCAGAGGTCTTTGATAGACTCGAATGAACTCTGGTAGGCCCCAGTGACTTTTTTTATCCGTTAAATTATGTTAAGTTAAGCCATACACAACACGTTGAATACACCTACAATACAAATGTTGACGGTTAAAAGTTAATTATTCGTGTAATAAAATGCTTATAAATTAGCTTCGACATATCATAATACATGAGTAAAAAACTATTAGGAAATAACAAGGTATCACATGCGGCCACTTCTGTAGTTAATCTGCTATTTAACGAGACACCTTTACACTGCCATACCTTAGGGTGTTTTTTGGAGAGGTGAAGTTACTCTCACTTGTCATTCGGTTGTCCAGTAGTTCTTGTTTTCAAATATACATCTGAGCCTTCATTACACAGGGTTGTATGGTAGATTCATATAATAACATCTTTAAGGTGTTTGTATTTACATCCACAAGATTGTGTTGCCTTTCTCGAATATCTTCTGTTGAGTTCTATTCATTTTGCTTTTAAACCTAGAGGACAACTTGCTTTCCCACATTATTGTGGGATATATCTAGTGTGTGGAGGCAAGAAACCGATAGATTGTGCCTTTTCTTACATGTCTATCTTGACAATATCCTCTTATTGTCATTATTTTCCTACTTAACTATTAGTTTTCCTTTTGCTAAAGTGGAAAGATTGTATACAAAAAACATCATACAATGTTTCTTCAACGGCATTCATAATTTCATTTTGGAATGTATGAAATCGACCCATTTCTTCTACCATCAGAATGAAGTAGTTTGTATACTCGTCATTAGTTCAATGTCTCGCCTTGATAATAACTTTAATTACTCTTTATATCCTTGCCTAAATAATTTAAATTTGGAATTATAATCCAAGATACTTGGCAGCTACTTTATTCTTCATTAAAAGTGAAACTGCTATGAAGCGATCTGTATTGATATAATTGAAAGGGAGTTTAAACCACATATTTCAGTGTTATAATACTGGAGTCAGTGTGGTTAAACTACTAAAGTTCGACCTTTACTGGATTGCTTGCATCTCACTTTTCCGTCTCCCTACCATTGTTGTTCTCAGACTAAACCTCTGGACACACTGGAGCACCTCAAGAACTAGTATGGTGCGCCATCCCAACCCCAAATATTTATACATAAATAGTGTGCCATTACGAAATATGAAATACATCCATCCCAAATACACGCATTACAAAACCTATAATTCGAAAACGTAAAAAACCCCGATAAATCTGCGATAATCATTTTTAGGAACGAAACGACTTAAGTCAAATGGACCGCATCTGAATGGAATAAGAGCTACGCGGCTGAGCAGGATTTTAGATCACTCTTTAAGCTTTTTTTTATCCCCAAAGCGCCAGAGACAATGGATAATTCTTTGGAAACGTGTAATAACTGTAATGGAGGTTCAGCCGCCTTGCTAAAAGTGTATTACATCAATTATCGGATCAAGGCAAATATGATGAGGGAACCTAGAATAATGGTTGCAAAGCAAACCATAAAATTTAATTCTTTTCGAGACATTGGA
Source organism: Ceratothoa steindachneri (assembly GCA_963969495.1). Classification (NCBI taxonomy): domain Eukaryota; kingdom Metazoa; phylum Arthropoda; class Malacostraca; order Isopoda; family Cymothoidae; genus Ceratothoa; species Ceratothoa steindachneri. Next base: position 186,834,396 of record OZ018317.1, on the reverse strand, counting down.
AGTTAATTCTCTTTGAACCCGTTAATTCTCTTCGAGACCATACCAGGATATTTTCTGCGAAACTATGGAAGTAAATTTTCTTCGAAACCAGCGAGATTAATTTTCCTGGATAACAGACTATTTAATTGTCTACGAGGCCATATCAGTTAATTTTCTTCCTGACCATAGAAGTTAGTTCTCTTTGAGACACTAGAATTTAATTCTCTTCGAGACCATATCTTCGAGACCACGCCAGTTAATTACATTCGATGCCATACCAAATAATTCTCTCCGAGACCATACCAGTTAATTCTCTTTTACTCCATACCATTTAATTTTCTTCGATACCATACCAGTTAATTCTCTTTGAAACCATTCCCGTTAATTCTCTTCGATACCATACAAGTTAAATCACTTCAAGTCACTTACCAGTCAATTCTCTTCGAGATCATACCCGTTAATTCGCTTCGAGACCAAACAAGTTAATTCGCTTCGAGACCAAACAAGTTAATTCGCTTCGAGTCAATACAAGTTAATTCTCTTCGAGACCATACTAATGAATTCTCTTCGAGACCATACGAGTTACATTTCTTCGAAAACACAGTAGTTAATTATCGTCGAGACGATACGGGTTAATTCTTTCGATACCATATTATTTAATATGCTTCGATAACATACGCGTTAATTCTCTTCGAGAACATAAAAGTTAATTTTCTTCGAGGCCATACCCATTATTTCTTTTCGAGACTGTAGATGCTACTTTTCTTCAAGAACATACAAGTTAATTTTATTCGAGACCACACTGGTTAATTCTCTTTGAGACCTTACGACTTACTTTTCTCGAGACCATACCCGTTAATTCTCTTCGACTCCATAAAAGTTAATTCTATTCGACACCATACCGGGTATTTCTCTTCGAGACCATACAAGTTATTAACCATTTTTAAGGCATACCAGTTAATTCTTCTCTTAGCCATACCAGTTAATTGTCTTCGAAACCAAGTCATCGAGACCAAACCAGTTATTTCTCTTAGGAATCTTAGCAGTTAACTCTCTTCGATACCATAGAAGTTAATTCTCTTCGAGATCACACCTATTAATTCTCGTTGAGGCCATACCAGTTAATTTTCTTCGAGTTCATAACAGGTAGTTATATTCGAGACTGAGACCAGACGAGTTCATTCTCTTCGAGACCATACGAGTTAATTATGATCAAGACCATACCTGTTAATTCTCATTGAGATCATATTAGTCAATAATTTTCGAGACAATACCATTTAATCATCTTCGAGACCATACCAGTTAAATATCTTCGAAACCACAACACTTAATTATATTCGAGACCTTCCCCGTTAATTCTATTTGAGTTCATAGCCATGCCAGTCAATTCTCTTCAAGTCGATACCAGGTAATTCTATTAGAAACAATACCAGTTAATTCTTTTTGAGACGATACCAGTTAATTCTCTTCGAATAACTACAATTAAATTCTTTTCGAGATCATACCAGTTAATTCCCTTCGAGAACACACCTGTTGATTCTCTTCAAGACTTTACTAGGTAAATCAATTCGAGATCATACAAGTTATTTATATTCAATACCATACCAGTTATTTCTCTTTAAGACCATACAAATTATTCTCTCTGAGGCTATACTAGTTAATTCGAATGAGACTCATCCAAGTTAGTATTTTTGGAGACCCTATCAGTTAAATCGCTTCGAGGCCTTCCTCGCTAATTATCTCCGAGACCATAGCTTATTATTCTATTTCACTCCATACCAGTTAATTCCCTTTAATCATTCCAGTTAATTCTCTTCGATATCATACCAGTTAATTCCCTTTAATCATTCCAGTTAATTCTTTTCGAGACCATACCAGTTAATTCCCTTTAATCATTCCAGTTAATTCTTTTCGAGACCATACCAGTTAATTCTCTTTAATCATTCCAGTTAATTCTTTTCGAGACCATACCGGTTCATTCTCTTTGAGACCATACTAGTTAACTCTCTTCTAGACATACGAGTATATATCTTCTAGAGCATGCCAACTATTTCCTTTCGGGAGAATTCCAGTTAATTCCCTTCGACTTCATACCAGTTAATTCTCTTCGACACGCTACGAGTTAATTCTCTTCGAGACAAACAATTTAATTTCATGGCTTACAAATATAATATAAGGAATCCTTTATTGAATATTTTTGCCTTTTTATCGTTCATTACCTCGTAAAACAATTGAAATTAGAATCCATTTCTTAACCTCTTCTAAGTTAGGATTTTCTTTTATTGCCAAACTTAAGTGCAAATGAGACTATTCCATCTATTGATTAAGAAATCTTTATGTCATATGTAAGCCACGATATCGAAAGTAATCGCCAAAGATCTTTACGATCATGTTTCACGAAATTATTATTTTAATTATACAAGAATTTTAATATATATATTTTTTTTTTTAAATATTTTGGTAATTTTTAGAACGTTTTCTATTGGATTTAGGGCTATTAAACTTTGCTTGATTCTCCGTGTGCCTCAAAATAAAAAACTAACTACTGCCCTACTCTCTCGCCTGTTTGGTGTTATGTCAAGAGATTTGCTTCTACAGTGTCACGCCCATTATAAGAGCGTTCACATTTTATACCGCTTACATTGCTTCTGATGGTGAACTTCCACGCCCAGTAATCATCAGATGTAAAGGGAAGAAACCATCTTAAGCCGACCCTCACCTAAGAGTTTGAACTGAGGGTACCAGTGATCCTTTGGTACAAACATTTCACTAAGCCATTCCGCTAAAATCTCTTTCAAGCTTTGACCGACGCTTCATCTGTCTCGTCTCGTCCCCTACATACGCACCGTAGCTTCCAGAATTAAGGGAAAACGTGACCTGGTAGTAAAATAGCTCCAGATTAACGAGTGCTGAGCTCATCTCCGTTACCATAGAAACGAGGTTTCTGCCTCGGTGATAATCCAAACCATACTTCCCGTCTCCGAGAAAATGGGGGTAAAATTCAACGCGTCCAAAATCCTCTGTCGGACTTCGAAAGGTAGAGTGTCCTTGATCTGTAGACTTGATGGATTAAAGGGGTATTGGAGTTGTCTTTCATTTATCCCCTTTTAACACTCAAACAAGAAATACTTTGATTCGAACCTATGCCGTCAAGAGGAGGACCACCTCATCCTCGAGTTTACTCCTCATAGATTTGAGATCCGTGGGGCCAGCATAGAGAACCCCATTACCAATGACATCATTCCCTCGATCTAAGTACTTAGTATTGTGGGATTTCGAGAGGGGAAATAGGGAACTCGGATGAAATTAATCAGCATCAGACTCCGACAACTCTCATTGAGTTTTATCCCTCCATATGTTTGCTATATATTGCTCCCTCCCGGCTTGAGGGGGTCAGTCTGGGTTAGGGTTGACCCAACCTTTTTTGAAGTTGGGCCAGAAATGTCGTATCAGATTCGAGTCTCCCTTTCCCTCCTTTTTATCTATTCCTTTACATAAGATGTTTCGCTCTGCGTTTGCCTCTTGCCAGATAGAGAGATGTCTATCCTTTTTAACATTCCCTTCACTCCCCTCCCAAATTTCGGAGCGTGTTGGACAAAATTTTATGGCGATTTCTGGGAGCAGGGATTGGGTGAGGGTCTCATGAACGGGTTCGCTACATTTTGAGGGGCCAAAGCTTTGGGATCCGAGAAGGTGCAATGTCCTATTAAGTGGATCGCATGTCAGCAAGGTTGAGAAAACCCAATTGTGAGAGTTTAAGCGTTGAAGTGATTTCATTCATTGAGGTAAGGAAATAATGCTAATCAACGAGGAAGAAAAGCAGACATGGATGAAAAAGGGTGGAAAAATACCAAGAGGAATAAAGACGAAAAGAGGGACGACAAAGAATTCAATAGCAAACGCCCGCTAATCCAGAGTTATGAGGTCGGTAGAGCGTACCATAGACCATCCATGAACAATTTCGCGCAATAAACACGTACTCGAATACACGGAATCGCCACGTTCGTACAACGATCACATATGATAAAAGTACGAGCAAAGAACTCCGCACAATGAACGCAGGTGCTCTGAAATGCGAACACGATGACACCTTGTGGTGAACGCCAGGAGGCGAAGAGAGAGCACGTACGTCGCTCTGACAAGATCTGAGCTCCCTGTGTGTCTATCATCCTATATATTTGTCTGTCTATCTTAATGTATGCATTCGTATTATGTGGAAGGGTGGGAGTGGGGGTGGATGCGCGGGGACGCCATTTTTCACTACTTCTCATTCGCACGCTATTCATCTCCTCATCTTTTGTAGACGCGTGTGCATGGCTGCTCGGCTAGAAGTGTGTGCGTGGACTAAGAGCTCAACATACTTCGTGTCGCGTTAAAGCTGAGGGTGGGAAGAGGCCACCGCGGCTGCAAACCTGCTCTCTCTCTCACTCACTCACCCACCCACACACACACATACACACACACATTCTCTCTCCCCCTCTCTCTCTCCGTCTCCCTCCCCTCCTATCCTTCTCTCTCGGTCAGTTAGTGAAATACGAGACATGTAATCCCTAGAGTTTTCCACCGTTATCATTTGTTCTAAAGAGGAATCTGTTTTTTTCTTTTCTTCTTCTTTAAAGAGATTAGTATCGAAGATTTCTAAACAGACAGCTTAATCGATGGAGAAGAATGGATAGTCTGACTTCATTTTCACCTATTTTATCACTATTTTGTGTACTATACACCCTGTAGCTTGTTTGACGCCCTCAAACACCATCAAACTTTAGGGTTCTTGTTTCTAGTACTTGGATTCTTAACGACCCAGGCGGTTTTATGTGCCTGATTCCTTACAAAAAAATCCACAGAGGAAGAGACAACGGATGTTACTTCAGTTTGCCCAAATATTGATGATAACAGTTAATTAAAGATTCTCCTATGCTCCACTTTTACAAAATATGAGGGGGGGGGGTTACTTTAGGTAAAAATTAATCTTCACACACTCACGCACGCAGTTTGTTGTGTCACTGATATATAGTCTAAAAAGGTTAGTTGGTTGATAAATCTTTAAGACGGACCAGCTATATTTGAGTCTTATTTTCTTCTTCCGCTTTCTTTTTATCACAAAAATGGAAACTTAGAAATACGACCTTGCCACTCTTCTACAGACTCCTTTAGAAGGGATAGATAGTGTTCTCATTTTTTTCAGTAGATTCCTTCTTTTTAGGCCTTTCTCCTCTCTGTCTGAAATATCCGACGCCCGTAAGCTCAGACTGAAAACCACCCAGCTTATGAGAGTTGTTCTTTTGGGTTAAGGATGAATTCTTTGGTATTGGCCGGAGAAAACCAAGAAATAGGCGGGGTTGTTTCTATGACGACACAAATGTAGCAACGGTAGAGGTTTTTGATTCGATAATGATTTTTGGAGTAGAACTTCGTTTTCATCGTACACTATTTGCACACGGTCTGCCTTTCTTCCTCTTCCTCTTTCTCTACGCTTCACATTCATAAATTTACTTCTGGCCTGTTGACCACTCTTACATCTGTGAGGATGTCGCTCTTTTGTTAATTCTTTAGGGGAGGTGTCTTTTCTGTTGGTCAGCCAGTGAGGTGTATGTAAACCTAGAGTCTTTCAAGATAGAAAAAATATACTCCACTCGCAGTTCTGTGTGTACTGGTGTGCTAAAGGGTGGAAGGGCCGTGTAAAAAGGGTGGATTGATTATGTAAAGAATGCTTGAGAAAGGGCTGACAAAGGATTTAGGTGAGGGTATTGGTGTTTATGATGTGTGAATGAAGTGGTTTTGGAAAAGGGTGTGCTAGAGGCCTCTTGCCAGGGGATGAACCCTTATAGGACGAGATACTAGAGCAAATAGCACCCGATCGCTATGTAGTGATAGCGGCGCGTAGGAAAGGATGAGTATCTTTGTTCTCAGTAGTTTAATAAGGAAAAAAAAGGATAATACAATGGTGTAATGGGGACAAGCTTACTTAAAGTGGAAAAGTGGTATGCATGCGATGATGATGAATGGTAGAGTAGTAGAAAGAAAATAAGCACATTTAAAAAATTACAGCATCCTATCATTTTTGGTGTGAGATTTGGTAAACCAGGCGATCATGATTCCATAAGGGTTAGCCCCCCCCCCTCCTAAAAAGAACCCCTTTCACAGGTTCAGGCGAGGTTACATTCGGCTAGAATATCGATGATATTTTTGTTACTCGAACTCTCCTTGGTGGTATCTGCCACTGTTTCTTAACTATCGAAACGACACCGTTGAAAGTTTCTGATGTAGCCACATGTGTTTGTGTGTCGAGTGTGAGGGCGTGTGTTTGTGTTGGATGTGTGAGCGCCTGCTTGATTATGGAATGTGATTGTATACATGCGTGCAGAATGTGTGAGTACGTGCGTGTGTGGTGAATGTGTGATTGTTAAATATTGGGTATGCATGTGTGTTGAATGTGAGAGTGCGTACGTGTGTGTGTTGATTATGCATGTGTGTTGGGTGCGTGAGTGCGTGCATGTGTGTTGAATGTGCCTGCGTATGTGTGTTGGTGTGTGAAGGCTTGCATGTGTGCTAAATGTGCGTGTGTGTTAAGTGTGTGAGTGCGTGTATATGTGTTGAATGTGCTTGTGTGTTGGGTGTGTGAGGGCTTGCATGTGTGCTAAATGTGCGTGTGTGTTAAGTGTGTGAGTGCTTGTATATGTGTTGAATGTGCTTGTGTGTTGGGTGTTTGGGGACTTTCGTGTGTGTTGAGTGTTTGAGTGCATGTTTGTGGGGGCATCTTTCGTTCGACAAAAAGTCCTTGGTCAGCTGCTCACTGAGCAGACTCGGTGAAGCTGTGGTCTCTTGAAACCCGGTGAAAAATCGGCCCCCCTCAGATATTCGCCATTCAACTATGAAATAAACGGCCTTTTGGACACCGCCCGAGTACGCTGCCTCCGACGAATAGGCGCCTTTTCTCAGAAGTGACCAGACGATGCCTTTTGGAATAGAATGTCAAATTTATCGTCTGCATCGGACTCAATCCTCCCTTTTTTTTCGGGGCATGATGTATTAAATTCGCAATATCCTTCAGTCGATTCAGTACAGATGGGGAAAAGTATAGCCTCTACCCAGCAGAAGGTCGAGGATGCAGGTGGATCCGATAAGCAGCCTTTGGAATTGCCTGCAACATCGGCACATGAAAGCTTCCGTATCTGTCTTCCCCGAAAAGTATCATATAAAAGCGTCCGTTGCCGAGAACTGTGGGCAGTTGGCAACTGAAAACCGGGGAACACCGAACGTCTCTTACACCCTTTCCAGACACGGGCAAAAAGGCAGCTTCATTGATAGTTCGCTCAGACTTCTTCACAGGACGATACTACCCCTCGTTAGATTACCCTTAAAGTCCGACAGGATGATAAAGGAGGCCTTCCCTCACCACCACGCGCGAATCTTCGGTAAACTCTGTATCTGAGCCCCCACCCCTCTTTTTACCAAGATATTCTTCATCTATTAATGAAAAACACCCGAGTACTCTTTCCTTGTCCACTATTATTTCTCCTAAGTTGAGAGGAGAGAATTTCTATTGAATTAAGCCAGAACGATGGGAGTGGAGGTTATGGCAAGAGCAACCAACGAGAAACGAGACTTTAGACCGAGTCATCGAGGCTAATTATGAGTGAGCCACATACCCAAGACGATACCGAGAGACGGTGGCACTATTAAGTATTTACTGATATAATTGGACGAGTATTTTCGATTCCATTTTAATGATTCATAGATAAGTTAGGTTAGGTTAAGTATTGCGTCCGCATGCTGTTAATTCCTGTTTAGGCACGGCGTCCATTAAAAATGAGACCCACCATCTTTTTAATAAAATAATTAAATTACCCAGAAAATGTATATAAAAAAACAACTTAAGTTTAAGTTTAATACATTAATTTTAAACAAAATCCATCTTTTCAATTACTCTCATCAGACCAAAGACATAACGACCTCTGGTGAACTTGGCACCAAAAAAGACGTTATGTCACATCCAAAACAATTTTTGAATGTAGTTCGAAATTTTTCATCATTAACATTAGCAAGTTCAAACTTTAACATAGGCAAAACCAATTATAAAACAGTCAAAATTCCTGGTCTTAAAAACACACATATTTTGTTCTGTGAGGTTAAAGTTTCACAAATTAGTTCCGTTTCTTAGAGGCAATATATTTACTTGACATTATTTTGATCAATCTCATGATTTTTGGCTTTATTTTCCTTGGTGTCAGGAATCTTAGTCGCTTTCTATTTCGAAATCGCTCCCTCTTGGCAGAGGAGTCTTCCTTGGTGTCACGGATCTTTGTCGCTTTCTATTCTGAAATTGCTCCCGCGTGCCAGAGGAGTCTTACTTAGTATCACGAATCTTCGTCGCTTTCTATTCTGAAATCGCTCCCTCGTGGCAGAGGAGACTTCCTTGGTGTCACGGATCTTCGTCGCATTCTATTCTGAAAAATCTCCCTCGTGGCCGAGGAGTCTTCCTTGATGTCACGGATCTTTGTCGCTTTCTATTCTAAAATCGCTCCCTCGTGCCAGAGGAGTCTTCTTTGGTGTCACGGATCTTCGTCGCTTTCTATTCAGAAATCGCTCCCTCGTGGCAGAGGAGTATTCCTTAGTGTCATATCTTCGTCGCTCTCAATTTTAAAATCGCTCCTCGTGACAGAGGAGTCTTCATTGTTGTCACAGATCTTCGTCGCTTTCTATTCTAAAATTGCTCCCTCGTGGCAGATGAGTCTTCCTTAGTCTCACGGATCTTCGTCACTTTCTATTCTGAAATCGCTCCCTCGTGGCAGAGGAGTCTTACTTAGTGTCATGGATCTTCGTCGCTTTCTATTCTGAAATCGCTACCTCGTGTCAGAGCAGTCTTCCTTCGTATCACGAATCTTCGTCGCTTTCTATTTTGAAATCGCTCCCTCGTGGCAGAGGAGTCTTCCTTGGTTTCAGGGATCTTCGTCTATTACTATTGTTAAATTGCTCCCTCGTGGCAGAGAAGTCTTCCTTAGTCTCACGGATCTTCGTCACTTTCTATTCTGAAATCGCTCGCTCGTGGCAGAGAAGTCTTCCTTAGTGTCACGGATCTTCGTCACTTTCTATTCTGAAATATCTCCTTCGTGGCAGAGAAGTCTTCCTTGGTGTCACGGATCTTCGTCGCTTTCTATTCTGAAATATCTCCCTCGTGGCTGAGGAGTCTTCCTTGGTGTCACAGATCTTCGTCGCTTTCTATTCTGAAAGCGCTCCCTCGTGGCAGATGAGTCTTCCTTAGTATCACGGATCTTCGTCGCTTTCTATTCTGAAATACCTCCCTTGTGGCAGAGGAGTCTTTCTTAGTGGCACGCATCTTCGTCGCTTTCTATACGGAAATCGCATCTTCGCGTCAGAGGAGTCTTCCTTGAAGTCACTCATCCTCGTCGCTTTCTATTCTGAATTTGCTCCCTCGTGGCCGAGGAGTCTTCCTTGGTGTCACGGATCTTCGTCACTTTCTATTCTGAAATCGCTACCTCGTGTCAGAGGAGTCTTCCTTCGTGTCACGGATCTTCGTCGCTCTCTATTCTGAAATCGCTCCCTCGTGGCAGAGGAGTCTTCCTTGGTGTCACGGATCTTCGTCTCTTTCTATTCTTAAATTGCTCCCTCGTGGCAGAGAAGTCTTCCTTATTCTCACGGATCTTCGTCACTTTCTATTCTCAAATCGCTCCCTCCTAGCAGAGGAGACTTCCTTAGTGTCACGGATCTTCGTCGCTCTCTATTCTGAAATATCTCCCTCGTGGCCGAGGAGTCTTCCTTGGTGTCACGGATCTTCGTTGCTTTCTATTCTGAAATATCTCCCTCGTGGCCGAGTAGTCTTCTTTGGTGTCACGGATCTTCGTCGCTTTCTATTCTGGAATCGTTTCCTCGTGGCAGAGGAGTCTTCCTTGGTGTCACGGATCTTCGTCTCTTTCTATTCTGAAATCGCTCCCTCGTGGCAGAGGAGTCTTCCTTGGTATCGCGGATCTTCGTCGCTTTCTATTAAAAAATTGATCCTCAGTGGCAGAGGAGTCTTCCTTAGTGTCACGGATCTTCGTCGCTTTCTATATTGAAATCGCTCCCTCGTCGCAGAGGAGTCTTACTTAGTATCACGGATCTTCGTCGCTTTCTATTTTGAAATCGCTCCCTCGTGGCAAAGGAGTCTTCCTTGTTGTCACAGATCTTCGTCGCTTTCTATTCTGAAATTGCTCCCTCGTGGCAGATGAGTCTTCCTTAGTCTCACGGATCTTCGTCACTTTCTATTGTGAATTCGACCCCTCGTGGGTGGAGTCTTCCTTAGTATCACGGATCTTCGTCGCTTTCTATTCTGAAATCACTCCTTCGTGACAGAGGAGTCTTCCATGGTGTCACGGATCTTCGTCACTTTCTATTCAGAAATTGCTCCCTCGTGGCCGAGGAGTCTTCCTTGGTGTTACGAATCTTCGTCGCTTTATATTCTGAAATATCTCCGTCGTGGCCGAGGGGTCTTCCATGGTGTCACGGATCTTCTTCGCTTTTTATTCTGAAATCGCTACCTCGTGTCAGAGCAGTCTTCCTTCGTATCACGAATCTTCGTCGCTTTCTATTTTGAAATCGCTCCCTCGTGGCAGAGGAGTCTTCCTTGGTTTCAGGGATCTTCGTCTATTACTATTGTTAAATTGCTCCCTCGTGGCAGAGAAGTCTTCCTTAGTCTCACGGATCTTCGTCACCTTCTATTCTGAAATCGCTCGCTCGTGGCAGAGAAGTCTTCCTTAGTGTCACGGATCTTCGTCGCTTTCTATTCTGAAATCGCTCCCTCGTGGCAGAGAAGTCTTCCTTTATGTCACGGATATTCGTCGCATTCTATTCTGAAATATCTCCCTCGTGGCCGAGGAGTCTTCCTTGGTGTCACGGATCTTCGTTGCTTTCTATTCTGAAATATCTCCCTCGTGGCCGAGTAGTCTTCTTTGGTGTCACGGATCTTCGTCGCTTTCTATTCTGGAATCGTTTCCTCGTGGCAGAGGAGTCTTCCTTGGTGTCACGGATCTTCATCTCTTTCTATTCTGAAATCGCTCCCTCGTGGCAGAGGAGTCTTCCTTGGTATCGCGGATCTTCGTCGCTTTCTATTAAAAAATTGATCCTCAGTGGCAGAGGAGTCTTCCTTAGTGTCACGGACCTTCGTCGCTTTCTATATTGAAATCGCTCCCTCTTCGCAGAGGAGTCTTACTTAGTATCACGGATCTTCGTCGCTTTCTATTTTGAAATCGCTCCCTCGTAACAGAGGAGTCTTCCTTGCTGTCACGGATCTTCGTCACTTTCTATTCTGAAATATCTCCCTCGTGGCCGAGGGTCTTCCCTGGTGTCACGGATCTTCGTCGCTTTCTATTCTGAAATCGCTCCCTCGTGTCATAGGGGTCTTCCTTCGTGTCACGGATCTTCGTCGCTTTCTATTTTGAAATTGCTCCCTCGTAGGAGAGAAGTCTTCGTTGGTTTCACGGATCTTCTTTTTCTATTCTTGAATTGCTCCTTCGTGGCAGATGAGTCTTCCTTGCTGTCAGGGATCTTCGTTGATTTCTATTCAGAAATTACTTCCTCGTGGCAGATGAGTCTCCATTGGTGTCACGGATCTTCGTCGCTTTCTATTCTGAAATCGCTCCCTCGTGGCAGAGGAGTCTTCCTTAGTGTCATGGATCTTCTTCGCTTTATATTCTGAAATATCTCCCTCGTGGCCGGGGAGTCCTCCTTGGTTTCACGGATCTTCATCGCTTTCAATTCTGAAATTGCTGTCTCGTGTCAAAGGAGTCTTCCTTAGTATCACGGATCTTCGTCGCTTTCTATTCTGAAATCACTTCCTCGTGACAGAGGAATCTTCCTTGGTGTCACAGATCTTCGTCACTTTCTATTCTGAAATATCTCCCTCGTGGCTGAGGGGTCTTCCATGGTGTCACGGATCTTCGTCGCTTTCTATTCTGAAATCGCTCCGTCGTAACAGAGGAGTCTTCCTTGGTGTCACGGATCTTCGTCACTTTCTATTCTGAAATATCTCCCTCGTGGCCGAGTGGTCTTCCCTGGTGTCGCGGATCTTCGTCGCTTTCTATTCTGAAATCGCTTCCTCGTGTCATAGGAGTCTTCCTTCGTGTCAAGGATATTCGTCGCTTTCTATTTTGAAATTTCTCCCTCGTGGCAGTGGAGTCTTCCTTGGTTTCACGGATCTTCTCTTTCTATTCTTGAATTGCTCCTTCGTGGCAGATGAGTCTTCCTTGCTGTCACGGATCTTCGTCGATTTCTATTCGGAAATTACTCCCTCGTGGCAGATGAGTCTTCATTGGTGTCACGGATCTTTCTCGCTTTCTATTCTGAAATCGCTCCCTCGTGGCAGAGGAGTAGTCCTTAGTGTCACGGATCTTCTTCTCTTTATATTCTGAAATATCTCCCTCGTGGCCGGGCAGTCCTCCTTGATTTCACGGATCTTCATCGCTTTCTATTCTGGAATTGCTCTCTCGTGTCAGAGGAGTCTTCCTTAGTGCCACGGATCTTCGTCATTTTCAATTCTGAAATCAATCCCTCGTGGCAGATGAGTCTTCCTTGGTGTCACGCATCCTCGTGGCTTTCTATTCTGAAATCGCTCCCCCGTGGCGGAGGAGTCTTCTTGGTGTCACGGATCTTCGTCGCTTTCTAATCTGAAATCACTACCTCGTGTCAAAGGAGTCTTCCTTCATGTGACGGATCTTCGTCACTTTCTATTCTGAAATCGCTCCCTCGTGGCAGAGGAGTCTTCCTTGCTGTCACGGATTTTCGTCGCTTTCTATTCAGAAATTGCTCCCTCGTGGCCGAGGAGTCTTCCTTGGTGTTACGAATCTTCGTCGCTTTATATTCTGAAATATCTCCGTCGTGGCCGAGGAGTCTTCTTTGGTGTCACGGATCTTCCTCGCTTTCTATTCTGAAATCGCTCCCTCGTGGCAGAGAAGTCTTCCTTTATGTCACGGATATTCGTCGCTTTCTATTCTGAAATATCTCCCTCGTGGCCGAGGAGTCTTCCTTGGTGTCACGAGGCTTCGTCGCTTTCTATTCTGAAATCGCTACCTCGTGTCAGAGCAGTCTTCCTTCGTGTCACGAATCCTTGTCGCTGTCTATTTTGAAATCGCTCCCTCGTGGCAGAGGAGTCTTCCTTGGTTTCAGGGATCTTCGTCTATTACTATTGTTAAATTGCTCCCTCGTGGCAGAGAAGTCTTCCTTAGTCTCACGGATCTTCGTCACTTTCTATTCTGAAATCGCTCGCTCGTGGCAGAGGAGTCTTCCTTAGTGTCACGGATCTTCGTCACTTTCTATTCTGAAATATCTCCTTCGTGGCAGAGAAGTCTTCCTTGGTGTCACGGATCTTCTTCGCTTTCTATTCTGAAATATCTCCCTCGTGGCTGAGGAGTCTTCCTTGGTGTCACAGATCTTCGTCGCTTTCTATTCTGAAAGCGCTCCCTCGTGGCAGATGAGTCTTCCTTAGTATCACGGATCTTCGTCGCTTTCTATTCTGAAATACCTCCCTTGTGGCAGAGGAGTCTTTCTTAGTGGCACGCATCTTCGTCGCTTTCTATACGGAAATCGCTCCTTCGCGTCAGAGGAGTCTTCCTTGGTGTCACGCATCCTCGTCGCTTTCTATTCTGAAATCGCTCCCTCGTGGCCGAGGAGTCTTCCTTGGTGTCACATATCTTCGTCGCTTTCTATTCTGAAATCGCTACCTCGTGTCAGAGAAGTCTTCCTTCGTGTCACGGATCTTCGTCGCTTTCTATTCTGAAATCGTTTCCTCGTAGCAGAGGAGTCTTCCTTGGTGTCACGGATCTTCGTCTCTTTCTATTATGAAATCGCTCCCTCGTGGCAGAGGAGTCTTCCTTGGTATCGCGGAGCTTCGTCGCTTTCTATTAAAAAAATTGATCCTTAGTGGCAGAGGAGTCTTCCTTCGTGTCCCGAATCTTCGTCGCTTTGTATTCTGAAATCGCTCCCTCGTGGCAGAGGAGTCTTCCGTGGTGTCACGGATCTTCGTCGCTTTTTATTCTAAAATATCTCCCTCGTGGCAGAGGAGTCTTCCTTGGTGTCACGGATCTTCGTCTCTTTCTATTCTTAAATTGCTCCCTCGTGGCAGAGAAGTCTTCCTTATTCTCACGGATCTTCGTCACTTTCTATTCTCAAATCGCTCCCTCCTAGCAGAGGAGACTTCCTTAGTGTCACGGATCTTCGTCGCTCTCTATTCTGAAATATCTCCCTCGTGGCCGAGGAGTCTTCCTTGGTGTCACGGATCTTCGTTGCTTTCTATTCTGAAATATCTCCCTCGTGGCCGAGTAGTCTTCTTTGGTGTCACGGATCTTCGTCGCTTTCTATTCTGGAATCGTTTCCTCGTGGCAGAGGAGTCTTCCTTGGTGTCACGGATCTTCGTCTCTTTCTATTCTGAAATCGCTCCCTCGTGGCAGAGGAGTCTTCCTTGGTATCGCGGATCTTCGTCGCTTTCTATTAAAAAATTGATCCTCAGTGGCAGAGGAGTCTTCCTTAGTGTCACGGATCTTCGTCGCTTTCTATATTGAAATCGCTCCCTCGTCGCAGAGGAGTCTTACTTAGTATCACGGATCTTCGTCGCTTTCTATTTTGAAATCGCTCCCTCGTGGCAAAGGAGTCTTCCTTGTTGTCACAGATCTTCGTCGCTTTCTATTCTGAAATTGCTCCCTCGTGGCAGATGAGTCTTCCTTAGTCTCACGGATCTTCGTCACTTTCTATTGTGAATTCGACCCCTCGTGGGTGGAGTCTTCCTTAGTATCACGGATCTTCGTCGCTTTCTATTCTGAAATCACTCCTTCGTGACAGAGGAGTCTTCCATGGTGTCACGGATCTTCGTCACTTTCTATTCAGAAATTGCTCCCTCGTGGCCGAGGAGTCTTCCTTGGTGTTACGAATCTTCGTCGCTTTATATTCTGAAATATCTCCGTCGTGGCCGAGGGGTCTTCCATGGTGTCACGGATCTTCTTCGCTTTTTATTCTGAAATCGCTACCTCGTGTCAGAGCAGTCTTCCTTCGTATCACGAATCTTCGTCGCTTTCTATTTTGAAATCGCTCCCTCGTGGCAGAGGAGTCTTCCTTGGTTTCAGGGATCTTCGTCTATTACTATTGTTAAATTGCTCCCTCGTGGCAGAGAAGTCTTCCTTAGTCTCACGGATCTTCGTCACCTTCTATTCTGAAATCGCTCGCTCGTGGCAGAGAAGTCTTCCTTAGTGTCACGGATCTTCGTCGCTTTCTATTCTGAAATCGCTCCCTCGTGGCAGAGAAGTCTTCCTTTATGTCACGGATATTCGTCGCATTCTATTCTGAAATATCTCCCTCGTGGCCGAGGAGTCTTCCTTGGTGTCACGGATCTTCGTTGCTTTCTATTCTGAAATATCTCCCTCGTGGCCGAGTAGTCTTCTTTGGTGTCACGGATCTTCTTCGCTTTCTATTCTGGAATCGTTTCCTCGTGGCAGAGGAGTCTTCCTTGGTGTCACGGATCTTCATCTCTTTCTATTCTGAAATCGCTCCCTCGTGGCAGAGGAGTCTTCCTTGGTATCGCGGATCTTCGTCGCTTTCTATTAAAAAATTGATCCTCAGTGGCAGAGGAGTCTTCCTTAGTGTCACGGACCTTCGTCGCTTTCTATATTGAAATCGCTCCCTCTTCGCAGAGGAGTCTTACTTAGTATCACGGATCTTCGTCGCTTTCTATTTTGAAATCGCTCCCTCGTAACAGAGGAGTCTTCCTTGCTGTCACGGATCTTCGTCACTTTCTATTCTGAAATATCTCCCTCGTGGCCGAGGGTCTTCCCTGGTGTCACGGATCTTCGTCGCTTTCTATTCTGAAATCGCTCCCTCGTGTCATAGGGGTCTTCCTTCGTGTCACGGATCTTCGTCGCTTTCTATTTTGAAATTGCTCCCTCGTAGGAGAGAAGTCTTCGTTGGTTTCACGGATCTTCTTTTTCTATTCTTGAATTGCTCCTTCGTGGCAGATGAGTCTTCCTTGCTGTCAGGGATCTTCGTTGATTTCTATTCAGAAATTACTTCCTCGTGGCAGATGAGTCTCCATTGGTGTCACGGATCTTCGTCGCTTTCTATTCTGAAATCGCTCCCTCGTGGCAGAGGAGTCTTCCTTAGTGTCATGGATCTTCTTCGCTTTATATTCTGAAATATCTCCCTCGTGGCCGGGGAGTCCTCCTTGGTTTCACGGATCTTCATCGCTTTCAATTCTGAAATTGCTGTCTCGTGTCAAAGGAGTCTTCCTTAGTATCACGGATCTTCGTCGCTTTCTATTCTGAAATCACTTCCTCGTGACAGAGGAATCTTCCTTGGTGTCACAGATCTTCGTCACTTTCTATTCTGAAATATCTCCCTCGTGGCTGAGGGGTCTTCCATGGTGTCACGGATCTTCGTCGCTTTCTATTCTGAAATCGCTCCGTCGTAACAGAGGAGTCTTCCTTGGTGTCACGGATCTTCGTCACTTTCTATTCTGAAATATCTCCCTCGTGGCCGAGTGGTCTTCCCTGGTGTCGCGGATCTTCGTCGCTTTCTATTCTGAAATCGCTTCCTCGTGTCATAGGAGTCTTCCTTCGTGTCAAGGATATTCGTCGCTTTCTATTTTGAAATTTCTCCCTCGTGGCAGTGGAGTCTTCCTTGGTTTCACGGATCTTCTCTTTCTATTCTTGAATTGCTCCTTCGTGGCAGATGAGTCTTCCTTGCTGTCACGGATCTTCGTCGATTTCTATTCGGAAATTACTCCCTCGTGGCAGATGAGTCTTCATTGGTGTCACGGATCTTTCTCGCTTTCTATTCTGAAATCGCTCCCTCGTGGCAGAGGAGTAGTCCTTAGTGTCACGGATCTTCTTCTCTTTATATTCTGAAATATCTCCCTCGTGGCCGGGCAGTCCTCCTTGATTTCACGGATCTTCATCGCTTTCTATTCTGGAATTGCTCTCTCGTGTCAGAGGAGTCTTCCTTAGTGCCACGGATCTTCGTCATTTTCAATTCTGAAATCAATCCCTCGTGGCAGATGAGTCTTCCTTGGTGTCACGCATCCTCGTGGCTTTCTATTCTGAAATCGCTCCCCCGTGGCGGAGGAGTCTTCTTGGTGTCACGGATCTTCGTCGCTTTCTAATCTGAAATCACTACCTCGTGTCAAAGGAGTCTTCCTTCATGTGACGGATCTTCGTCACTTTCTATTCTGAAATCGCTCCCTCGTGGCAGAGGAGTCTTCCTTGCTGTCACGGATTTTCGTCGCTTTCTATTCAGAAATTGCTCCCTCGTGGCCGAGGAGTCTTCCTTGGTGTTACGAATCTTCGTCGCTTTATATTCTGAAATATCTCCGTCGTGGCCGAGGAGTCTTCTTTGGTGTCACGGATCTTCCTCGCTTTCTATTCTGAAATCGCTCCCTCGTGGCAGAGAAGTCTTCCTTTATGTCACGGATATTCGTCGCTTTCTATTCTGAAATATCTCCCTCGTGGCCGAGGAGTCTTCCTTGGTGTCACGAGGCTTCGTCGCTTTCTATTCTGAAATCGCTACCTCGTGTCAGAGCAGTCTTCCTTCGTGTCACGAATCCTTGTCGCTGTCTATTTTGAAATCGCTCCCTCGTGGCAGAGGAGTCTTCCTTGGTTTCAGGGATCTTCGTCTATTACTATTGTTAAATTGCTCCCTCGTGGCAGAGAAGTCTTCCTTAGTCTCACGGATCTTCGTCACTTTCTATTCTGAAATCGCTCGCTCGTGGCAGAGGAGTCTTCCTTAGTGTCACGGATCTTCGTCACTTTCTATTCTGAAATATCTCCTTCGTGGCAGAGAAGTCTTCCTTGGTGTCACGGATCTTCTTCGCTTTCTATTCTGAAATATCTCCCTCGTGGCTGAGGAGTCTTCCTTGGTGTCACAGATCTTCGTCGCTTTCTATTCTGAAAGCGCTCCCTCGTGGCAGATGAGTCTTCCTTAGTATCACGGATCTTCGTCGCTTTCTATTCTGAAATACCTCCCTTGTGGCAGAGGAGTCTTTCTTAGTGGCACGCATCTTCGTCGCTTTCTATACGGAAATCGCTCCTTCGCGTCAGAGGAGTCTTCCTTGGTGTCACGCATCCTCGTCGCTTTCTATTCTGAAATCGCTCCCTCGTGGCCGAGGAGTCTTCCTTGGTGTCACATATCTTCGTCGCTTTCTATTCTGAAATCGCTACCTCGTGTCAGAGAAGTCTTCCTTCGTGTCACGGATCTTCGTCGCTTTCTATTCTGAAATCGTTTCCTCGTAGCAGAGGAGTCTTCCTTGGTGTCACGGATCTTCGTCTCTTTCTATTATGAAATCGCTCCCTCGTGGCAGAGGAGTCTTCCTTGGTATCGCGGAGCTTCGTCGCTTTCTATTAAAAAAATTGATCCTTAGTGGCAGAGGAGTCTTCCTTCGTGTCCCGAATCTTCGTCGCTTTGTATTCTGAAATCGCTCCCTCGTGGCAGAGGAGTCTTCCGTGGTGTCACGGATCTTCGTCGCTTTTTATTCTAAAATATCTCCCTCGTGGCCGAGGAGTCTTCTTTGGTGTCACGGATCTTCGTCGCTTTCTATTTTGAAATAGCTCCTTCGTGTCAGATGAGTCTTCCTTGGTGTCACGGATCTTCGTCGCTTTCTATTCTGAAATCGCTCCCTTGTAGCAGAGGAGTCTTCCTTGGTGTCGCGGATTTTCGTCGCTTTCTATTTAGAAATCGCTCCCCCGTGGATGAGGAGTCTTCCTTAGTATCACGGATCTTCGTCGCTTTCTATTCTGAAATCGCTCCCTCGTGACAGAGGAGTCTTTCTTGGTGTCACGGATCTTCGTCACTTTTTATTCTGAAATTTCTCCCTCGTGGCCGAGGGGTCTTCCCTGGTGTCACGGATCTTCGTCGCTTTCTATTCTGAAATCGATCCTTCGTGTCCTAGGAGTCTTCCTTCGTGTTCTGGATCTTCGTCGCTTTCTATTTTAAAATCGCTCCCTCGTGGCAGAGGATTCTTCCTTGGTTTCACGGATCTTCTTCTCTTTCTATTTTTGAATTGCTCCTTCGAGGCAGATGAGTCTTTCTTGCTGTAACGGATCTTCGTCGATTTCTATTCGTTAATTACTCCTTCGTAGCAGATGAGCCTTCCTTGGTGTCACGGATCTTCCCTGCTTTCTATTCGGAAATCGCTCCCTCGTGGCAGAGGAGTCTTCCTTAATGTCACGGATCTTCTTCGCTTTATATTCTGAAATATCTCCCTCGTGGCCGGGGAGGCCTCCTTGGTTTCACGGATCTTCATCGCTTTCTATTCTGAAATTGCTCTCTCTTTGTCAGGGGAGTCTTCCTTAGTGGCACGGATCTTCGTCGTTTTCTATTCTGAAATCACTCCCTTGTGGCTGATGAGTCTTCCTTGGTGTCACTTATCCTCGTCGCTTTCTATTCTGAAATCGCTCCCTCGTGGCGGAGGAGTCTTCCTTGGTGTCACGAATCTTCGTCGCTTTCTAATCTGAAATCCCTACCTCGTGTCAAAGGAGTCTTCCGTCGTGTCACGGATCTTCGTCTATTTCTTTTCTTAAATTGATGCCCCGTGGCAGATAAGTCTTTCCTAGTCTCACGGATCTTCGTCACTTTCTATTCTGAAATCGCTCCCTCGTGGCAGAGGAGTATTCCGTAGTGTCACGGATCTTCGTCGCTTTCTATACGGAAATCGCTCCTTCGCGTCAGAGGAGTCTTCCTTGGTGTCACGCATCCTCGTCGCTTTCTATTCTGAAATCGCTCCTTCGAGGCCGAGGAGTCTTCCTTGGTGTCACGGATCTTCGTCGCTTTGTATTCTGTAATCGCTACCTCGTGTCAGAGAAGTCTTCCTTCGTGTCACGGATCTTCGTCGCTTTCTATTATGAAATCGTTTCCTCGTAGCAGAGGAGTCTTCCTTGGTGTCACGGATCTTCGTCTCTTTCTATTCTGAAATCGCTCCCTCGTGGCAGAGGAGTCTTCCTTGGTATCGCGGATCTTCGTCGCTTTCTATTTAAAAAATTGATCCTTAGTGGCAGAGGAGTCTTCCTTCGTGTCCCGAATCTTCGTCGCTTTGTATTCTGAAATCGCTCCCTCGTGGCAGAGGAGTCTTCCGTGGTGTCACGGATCTTCGTCGCTTTTTATTCTAAAATATCTCCCTCGTGGCCGAGGAGTCTTCTTTGGTGTCACGGATCTTCGTCGCTTTCTATTTTGAAATAGCTCCTTCGTGTCAGATGAGTCTTCCTTAGTATCACGGATCTTCGTCGCTTTCTATTCTGAAATCGCTCCCTCGTGACAGAGGAGTCTTCTTTGGTGTCACGGATCTTCGTCACTTTTTATTCTGAAATATCTCCCTCGTGGCCGAGGGGTCTTCCCTGGTGTCACGGATCTTCGTCGCTTTCTATTCTGAAATCGATCGTTCGTGTCCTAGGAGTCTTCCTTCGTGTCCTGGATCTTCGTCGCTTTCTATTTTAAAATCGCTCCCTCGTGGCAGAGGAGTCTTCCTTGGTTTCACGGATCTTCTTCTCTTTCTATTTTTGATATCTTCTTCGAGGCAGATGAGTCTTTCTTGCTGTAACGGATCTCCGTCGATTTCTATTCGTTAATTACTCCTTCGTAGCAGATGAGCCATCCTTGGTGTCGCGGATCTTCCCCGCTTTCTATTCGGAAATCGCTCCCTCGTGGCAGAGGAGTCTTCCTTAATTTCACGGATCTTCTTCGCTTTATATTCTGAAATATCTCCCTCGTCGCCGGGGAGTCCTCCTTGGTTTCACGGATCTTCATCGCTTTCTATTCTGAAATTGCTCTCTCTTTGTCAGGGGAGTCTTCCTTAGTGGCACGGATCTTCGTCGTTTTCTATTCTGAAATCACTCCCTTGTGGCTGATGAGTCTTCCTTGGTGTCACTTATCCTCGTCGCTTTCTATTCTGAAATCGCTCCCTCGTGGCGGAGGAGTCTTCCTTGGTGTCACGGATCTTCGTCGCTTTCTAATCTGAAATCCCTACCTCGTGTCAAAGGAGTCTTCCGTCGTGTCACGGATCTTCGTCTATTTCTTTTCTTAAATTGATGCCCCGTGGCAGATAAGTCTTTCCTAGTCTCACGGATCTTCGTCACTTTCTATTCTGAAATCGCTCCCTCGTGGCAGAGGAGTATTCCGTAGTGTCACGGATCTTCGTCGCTTTCTAATCTGAAATATCTCCATCGAGGCCGAGGAGTCTTCCTTGGTGTCACGGATCTTCGTTGCTTTCTATTCTGAAATATCTCCCTCGTGGCCGAGGAGTCTGCTGTGGTGTCACGGATCTTCGTCGCTTTCTATTCTGAAATCGCTCTCCCGTGGCAGAGTAGTCTTCTTTGTTGTCACAGATATTCAGCGCTTTCTATTCTGAAATTGCTCTCTGGTGGCAGATAAGTCTTCCTTAGTCTCAAGGATCTTCGTTACTTTCTATTCTGAAATCGCCCCCTCGTGGCATAGGTGTCTTCCTTAGTGTCACGGATCTTCGTCACTTTCTATTCCTAAATATCTCCCTCGTGGCCAAGGAGTCTTCTTTGGTGTCAAGGATCTTCGTCGCTTTCTATTCTGAAATCGCTCCTTCGTGGCAGAGGAGTCTTCCTTAGTGTCACGGATATTCGTCGCTTTCTATTTTCAAATCGGTCCTTTTTGGCAAAGGAGTCTTCCTTGGTGTCACGGATCTCCGTCGCTTTCTATTCTGAAAGCGCTCCCCCGTAGAACAGGAGTCTTCCTTAGTGTCACGGATCCTTGTCGCTTTCAATTTTGGTATCGCCCTCTCGTGGCAGAGGAGTCTTCCTTGGTTTCACGGATCTTTTTCATTTATATTCTAAAATATTTCCGTTTTGCCGAGGAGTCCTCCTTGGTGTCACGGATTTTCGTCGCTTTCTATTCTGAAATTGCTCTCTCGTGGCAGAGGAGTCTTCCTTAGTGGCACGGATCTTCGTCGCTTTATATTCTGAAATCGCTCCCTTGTAGCGGAGGGGTCTGTCTCGGTGTCACGGTTCTTCGTTGCATTCTAATCTGAAATCGCTATCTTGTGTCAAAGTAGTCTTACTTCTTGTCACGGATCTTCGTCTATTTCTATTCTCAAATTGATCCCTCGTGGCAGAGAAGTCTTCCCTAATCTCACGGATCTTCGTCACTTTCTATTCTGAAATCGGTTCCTCGTGGCAGAGGAGTCTTCTTTGGTGTCACGGATCTTCGTCGCTTTCTATTCTGAAATTGCTCCTTCGTGGCAGAGGAGTCTTCCTTAGTGTCACGGATCTTCGTCGCTTTTTATTCTGAAATACCTCCCTTGTGGCAGAGGGGTCATCCTTTGTGGCCCCCATCTTCGTCGCTTTCTATTTTGAAATCGCTACCTCGTGGCAGAGGATTCTTCATTTCTGTCCCGAATCTTCGTCGCTTTCTATTCTGAAATCGCTCCCTCGTGGTAGAGGAGTCTTTATTGGTGTCGCGGATCTTCGTTGCTTTCTATTCTGAAATATCTCCCTCGTGGCCGAGGAGTCTGCTGTGGTGTCACGGATCTTCGTCGCTTTCTATTCTGAAATCGCTCTTTCGTGGCAGAGTAGTCTTCTTTGTTGTCACAGATATTCAGCGCTTTCTATTCTGAAATTGCTCTCTGGTGGCAGATAAGTCTTCCTTAGTCTCACGGATCTTCGTTACTTTCTATTCTGAAATCGCCCCCTCGTGGCATAGGTGTCTTCCTTAGTGTCACGGATCTTCGTCACTTTCTTTTCCTAAATATCTCCCTCGTGGCCAAGGAGTCTTCCTTGGTGTCAAGGATCTTCGTCGCTTTCTATTCTGAAATCGCTCCTTCGTGGCAGAGGAGTCTTCCTTAGTGTCACGGATATTCGTCGCTTTCTATTTTCAAATCGGTCCCTTGTGGCAGAGGAGTCTTCCTTGGTGTCACGGATCTCCTTCGCTTTCTATTCTGAAAGCGCTCCCCCGTAGAACAGGAGTCTTCCTTAGTGTCACGGATCCTTGTCGCTTTCTATTTTGGTATCGCTCTCTCGTGGCAGAGGGGTCTTCCTTGGTTTCACGGATCTTTTTCATTTATATTCTAAAATATTTCCGTTTTGCCGAGGAGTCCTCCTTGGTGTCACGGATTTTCGTCGCTTTCTATTCTGAAATTGCTCTCTCGTGGCAGAGGAGTCTTCCTTAGTGGCACGGATCTTCGTCGCTTTTTATTCTGAAATCGCTCCCTTGTAGCGGAGGAGTCTGTCTCGGTGTCACGGTTCTTCGTTGCATTCTAATCTGAAATCGCTATCTTGTGTCAAAGTAGTCTTACTTCTTGTCACGGATCTTCGTCTATTTCTATTCTCAAATTGATCCCTCGTGGCAGAGAAGTCTTCCCTAGTCTCACGGATCTTCGTCACTTTCTATTCTGAAATCGCTCCCTCGTGGCAGAGGAGTCTTCTTTGGTGTCACGGATCTTCGTCGCTTTCTATTCTGAAATTGCTCCTTCGTGGCAGAGGAGTCTTCCTTAGTGTCACGGATCTTCGTCGCTTTTTATTCTGAAATACCTCCCTTGTGGCAGAGGGGTCATCCTTTGTGGCCCCCATCTTCGTCGCTTTCTATTTTGAAATCGCTACCTCGTGGCAGAGGATTCTTCATTTCTGTCCCGAATCTTCGTCGCTTTCTATTCTGAAATCGCTCCCTCGTGGTAGAGGAGTCTTTATTGGTGTCGCGGATCTTCGTTGCTTTCTATTCTGAAATATCTCCCTCGTGGCCGAGGAGTCTGCTGTGGTGTCACGGATCTTCGTCGCTTTCTATTCTGAAATCGCTCTCTCGTGGCAGAGTAGTCTTCTTTGTTGTCACAGATATTCAGCGCTTTCTATTCTGAAATTGCTCTCTGGTGGCAGATAAGTCTTCCATAGTCTCACGGATCTTCGTTACTTTCTATTCTGAAATCGCCCCCTCGTGGCATAGGTGTCTTCCTTAGTGTCACGGATCTTCGTCACTTTCTATTCCTAAATATCTCCCTCGTGGCCAAGGAGTCTTCCTTGGTGTCAAGGATCTTCGTCGCTTTCTATTCTGAAATCGCTCCTTCGTGGCAGAGGAGTCTTCCTTAGTGTCACGGATATTCGTCGCTTTCTATTTTCAAATCGGTCATTTGTGGCAGAGGAGTCTTCCTTTGTGTCACGGATCTCCGTCGCTTTCTATCCTGAAAGCGCTCCCCCGTAGAACAGGAGTCTTCCTTAGTGTCACGGATCCTTGTCGCTTTCTATTTTGGTATCGCTCTCTCGTGGCAGAGGGGTCTTCCTTGGTTTCACGGATCTTTTTCATTTATATTCTAAAATATTTCCCTTTTGCCGAGGAGTCCTGCTTGGTGTCACGGATTTTCGTCGCTTTCTATTCTGAAATTGCTCTCTCGTGGCAGAGGAGTCTTCCTTAGTGGCACGGATCTTCGTCGCTTTTTATTCTGAAATCGCTCCCTTGTAGCGGAGGAGTCTGTCTCGGTGTCACGGTTCTTCGTTGCATTCTAATCTGAAATCGCTATCTTGTGTCAAAGTAGTCTTACTTCTTGTCACGGATCTTCGTCTATTTCTATTCTCAAATTGATCCCTCGTGGCAGAGAAGTCTTCCCTAGTCTCACGGATCTTCGTCACTTTCTATTCTGAAATCGCTCCCTCGTGGCAGAGGAGTCTTCTTTGGTGTCACGGATCTTCGTCGCTTTCTATTCTGAAATTGCTCCCTCGTGGCAGAGGAGTCTTCCTTAGTGTCAAGGATCTTCGTCGCTTTCTATTCTGAAATACCTCCCTTGTGGCAGAGGGGTCATCCATTGTGGCCCCCATCTTCGTCGCTTTCTATTTTGAAATCGCTACCTCGTGGCAGAGGATTCTTCATTTCTGTCCCGAATCTTCGTCGCTTTCTATTCTGAAATCGCTCCCTCGTGGTAGAGGAGTCTTCATTGGTGTCGCGGATCTTCGTTGCTTTCTATTCTGAAATATCTCCCTCGTGGCCGAGGAGTCTTCTTTGGTGTCACGGATCTTCGTCGCTTTCTATTCTGAAATTGCTCCCTCGTGGCAGAGGAGTCTTCCTTAGTGTCACGGATCTTCGTCGCTTTCTATTCTGAAATAGCTGCCTTGTGGCAGAGGGGTCATCCTTAGTGGCCCCCATCTTCGTCGCTTTCTATTCTGAAATCGCTACCTCGTGGCAGAGGAGTCTTCATTCCTGTCCCGAATCTTCGTCGCTTTCTATTCTGAAATCGCTCCCTCGTGGTAGAGGAGTCTTCCTTGGTGTCACAGATCTTCGTCGCTTTTTATTCTGAAATATCTCCCTCGTGGCCGAGGAGTCTTCCTTGGTGTCACGGATCTTCGTCGCTTTCTATTTTGAAATCGCTCCTTCGTGTCAGAGGAGTCTTCCTTGTTGTCACAGATCTTCGTCGCTTTTTATTCTGAAATCGCTCCCTCGTGGCAGATGAGTCTTCCTTGGTGTCACGGATCTTCGTCGCTTTTTATTCTGAAATCGCTCCCTTGTAGCAGAGGAGTCTTCCTTGGTGTCGCGGATCTTCGTCGCTTTTTTATTTAGAAATCGCTTCCCCGTGGCCGAGGAGTCTTCCTTAGTGTCACGGATCTTCGTCGCTTTCTATTCTGAAATATCTCCTTCGTTGCCGAGGGGTCTTCCCTGGTGTCACGGATCTTCGTCGCTCTCTATTCTGAAATCGCTCGTTCGTGTCCTGGATCTTCGTCGCTTTTTATTTTGAAATCGCTCCCTCGTGGCAGAGGAGTCTTCCTTGGTTTCACGGATCTTCTTCTCTTTCTAATTTTGAATTGCTCCTTCGTGGCAGATGAGTCTTTCTTGCTGTAACGGATCTTCGTCGATTTCTATTCGTAAATTACTCCTTCGTAGCAGATGAGCCTTCCTTGGTGTCACGGATCTTTCCCGCTTTCTATTCTGAAATCGCTGCCTCGTGGCAGAGGAGTCTTCCTTAATGTCACGGATCTTCTTCGCTTTATATTCTGAAATATCTCCCTCGTGGCCGGGGAGTCCTCCTTGGTTTCACGGATCTTCATCGCTTTCTATTCTGAAATTGCTCTCTCTTTGTAAGAGGAGTCTTCCTTAGTGGCACGAATCTTCGTCGTTTTCTATTCTGAAATCACTCCCTCGTGGCTGATGAGTCTTCCTTGGTGTCACTCATCATCGTCGCTTTCTATTCTGAAATCGCTCCCTTGTGGCGGAGGAGTCTTCCTAGGTGTCACGGATCTTCGTCGCTTTCTAATCTGAATTCACTACCTCGTGTCAAAGGAGTCTTCCATCGTGTCACATATCTTCGTCTATTTCTTTTCTTAAATTGATGCCCCTTGGCAGAGAAGTCTTTCTTAGTCTCACGGATCTTCGTCACTTTCTATTCTGAAATCGCTCTCTCGTGGCAGAGGAGTCTTCCGTAGTGTCACGGATCTTCGTCGCTTTCTATTCTGAAATATCTCCCTCGTGGCCGAGGAGTCTTCCTTGGTGTCATCGATCTTCGTTGCTTTCTATTCTGAAATATCTCCCTCGTGGTCGAGGAGTCTGCTTTGGTGTCACGGATCGTCGTCGCTTTCTATTCTGAAATCGCGCTCTCGTGGCAGAGTAGTCTTCCTTGTTGTCACAGATGTTCGTCGCTTTCTATTCTGAAATTGCTCGCTGGTGGCAGATGAGTATTCCTTAGTCTCACGGATCTTCGTCACTTTCTATTCTGAATTCGCTCCCTCGTGGCATAGGTGTCTTCCTTAGTGTCACGGATCTTCGTCACTTTCTATTCCTAAATATCTCCCTCGTGACCAAGGAGTCTTCCTTGTTGTCAAGGATCTTCGTCGCTTTCTATTCTGAAATCGCTCCTTCGTGTCAGAGGAGTCTTCCTTCGTGTCACGGATCTTCGTCGCTTTCTATTTTGAAATCGCTCCCTCGTGGCAGAGGAGTCTTCCTTGGTGTCACGCATCCTCGTGGCTTTCTATTCTGAAATCGCTCCCTCGTGGCGGAGGAGTCTTCTTGGTGTCACGGATCTTCGTCGCTTTCTAATCTGAAATCACTACCTCGTGTCAAAGGAGTCTTTCTTCGTGTGACGGATCTTCGTCACTTTCTATTCTGAAATCGCTCCCTCGTGGCAGAGGAGTCTTCCTTGCTGTCACGGATTTTCGTCGCTTTCTATTCAGAAATTGCTCCCTCGTGGCCGAGGAGTCTTCCTTGGTGTTACGAATCTTCGTCGCTTTATATTCTGAAATATCTCCGTCGTGGCCGAGGAGTCTTCTTTGCTGTCACGGATCTTCCTCGCTTTCTATTCTGAAATCGCTCCCTCGTGGCAGAGAAGTCTTCCTTTATGTCACGGATATTCGTCGCTTTCTATTCTGAAATATCTCCCTCGTGGCCGAGGAGTCTTTCTTGGTGTCACGAGGCTTCGTCGCTTTCTATTCTGAAATCGCTACCTCGTGTCAGAGCAGTCTTCCTTCGTGTCACGAATCTTCGTCGCTGTCTATTTTGAAATCGCTCCCTCATGGCAGAGGAGTCTTCCTTGTTTTCAGGGATCTTCGTCTATTACTATTGTTAAATTGCTCCCTCGTGGCAGAGAAGTCTTCCTTAGTCTCACGGATCTTCGTCACTTTCTATTCTGAAATCGCTCCTTCGTGTCAGAGGAGTCTTCCTTCGTGTCACGGATCTTCGTCACTTTCTATTCTGAAATATCTCCTTCGTGGCAGAGAAGTCTTCCTTGGTGTCACGGATCTTCTTCGCTTTCTATTCTGAAATATCTCCCTCGTGGCTTAGGAGTCTTCCTTGGTGTCACAGATCTTCGTCGCTTTCTATTCTGAAAGCGCTCCCTCGTGGCAGATGAGTCTTCCTTAGTATCACGGATCTTCGTCGCTTTCTATTCTGAAATACCTCCCCGCTGGCAGATGAGTCTTTCTTAGTGGCACTCATCTTCGTCGCTTTCTATACGGAAATTGCTCCTTCGCGTCAGAGGAGTCTTCCTTGGTGTCAAGCATCCTCGTCGCTTTCTATTCTGTAATCGCTACCTCGTGTCAGAGAAGTCTTCCTTCGTGTCACGGATCTTCGTCGCTCTCTATTCTGAAATCGTTTCCTCGTAGCAGAGGAGTCTTCCTTGGTGTCACGGATCTTCGTCTCTTTCTATTCTGAAATCGCTCCCTCGTGGCAGAGGAGTCTTCCTTGGTATCGCGGATCTTCGTCGCTTTCTATTTAAAAAATTGATCCTTGGTGGCAGAGGAGTCTTC
The DNA here is from genome assembly GCA_963969495.1 of Ceratothoa steindachneri. Taxonomy (NCBI): domain Eukaryota; kingdom Metazoa; phylum Arthropoda; class Malacostraca; order Isopoda; family Cymothoidae; genus Ceratothoa; species Ceratothoa steindachneri. The sequence continues at coordinate 186,806,221 of OZ018317.1, read as the reverse complement.
CTTCGTGTCCCGAATCTTCGTCGCTTTGTATTCTGAAATCGCTCCCTCGTGGCAGAGGAGTCTTCCGTGGTGTCACGGATCTTCGTCGCTTTTTATTCTAAAATATCTCCCTCGTGGCCGAGGAGTCTTCTTTGGTGTCACGGATCTTCGTCGCTTTCTATTTTGAAATAGCTCCTTCGTGTCAGATGAGTCTTCCTTAGTATCACGGATCTTCGTCGCTTTCTATTCTGAAATCGCTCCCTCGTGACAGGAGTCTTCCTTGGTGTCACGGATCTTCGTCACTTTTTATTCTGAAATATCTCCCTCGTGGCCGAGGGGTCTTCCCTGGTGTCACGGATCTTCGTCGCTTTCTATTCTCAAATCGATCGTTCGTGTCCTAGGAGTCTTCCTTCGTGTCCTGGATCTTCGTCGCTTTCTATTTTAAAATCGCTCCCTCGTGGCAGAGGAGTCTTCCTTGGTTTCACGGATCTTCTTCTCTTTCTATTTTTGAATTGCTCCTTCGAGGCAGATGAGTCTTTCTTGCTGTAACGGATCTTCGTCGATTTCTATTCGTTAATTACTCCTTCGTAGCAGATGAGCCATCCTTGGTGTCACGGATCTTCCCCGCTTTCTATTCGGAAATCGCTCCCTCGCGGCAGAGGAGTCTTCCTTAATGTCACGGATCTTCTTCGCTTTATATTCTGAAATATCTCCCTCGTGGCCGGGGAGTCCTCCTTGGTTTCACGGATCTTCATCGCTTTCTATTCTGAAATTGCTCTTTCTTTGTCAGGGGAGTCTTCCTTAGTGGCACGGATCTTCGTCGTTTTCTATTCTGAAATCACTCCCTTGTGGCTGATGAGTCTTCCTTGGTGTCACTTATCCTCGTCGCTTTCTATTCTGAAATCGCTCCCTCGTGGCGGAGGAGTCTTCCTTGGTGTCACGGATCTTCGTCGCTTTCTAATCTGAAATCCCTACCTCGTGTCAAAGGAGTGTTCCGTCGTGTCACGGATCTTCGTCTATTTCTTTTCTTAAATTGATGCCCCGTGGCAGATAAGTCTTTCCTAGTCTCACGGATCTTCGTCACTTTCTATTCTGAAATCGCTCCCTCGTGGCAGAGGAATATTCCGTAGTGTCACGGATCTTCGTCGCTTTCTATTCTGAAATATCTCCATCGTGGCCGAGGAGTCTTCCTTGGTGTCACGGATCTTTGTTGCTTTCTATTCTGAAATATATCCCTCGTGGCCGAGGAGTCTGCTGTGGTGTCACGGATCTTCGTCGCTTTCTATTCTGAAATCGCTCTCTCATGGCAGAGTAGTCTTCTTTGTTGTCACAGATATTCAGCGCTTTCTATTCTGAAATTGCTCTCTGGTGGCAGATAAGTCTTCCTTAGTCTCACGGATCTTCGTTACTTTCTATTCTGAAATCGCCCCCTCGTGGCATAGGTGTCTTCCTTAGTGTCACGGATCTTCGTCACTTTCTATTCCTAAATATCTCCCTCGTGGCCAAGGAGTCTTCTTTGGTGTCAAGGATCTTCGTCGCTTTCAATTCTGAAATCGCTCCTTCGTGGCAGAGGAGTCTTCCTTAGTGTCACGGATATTCGTCGCTTTCTATTTTCAAATCGGTTTCTTGTGGCAGAGGAGTCTTCCTTGGTGTCACGGATCTCCGTCGCTTTCTATTCTGAAAGCGCTCCCCCGTAGAACAGGAGTCTTCCTTAGTGTCACGGATCCTTGTCGCTTTCAATTTTGGTATCGCCCTCTCGTGGCAGAGGAGTCTTCCTTGGTTTCACGGATCTTTTTCATTTATATTCTAAAATATTTCCCTTTTGCCGAGGAGTCCTCCTTGGTGTCACGGATTTTCGTCGCTTTCTATTCTGAAATTGCTCTCTCGTGGCAGAGGAGTCTTCCTTAGTGGCACGGATCTTCGTCGCTTTATATTCTGAAATCGCTCCCTTGTAGCGGATGAGTCTGTCTCGGTGTCACGGTTCTTCGTTGCATTCTAATCTGAAATCGCTATCTTGTGTCAAATTAGTCTTACTTCTTGTCACGGATCTTCGTCGATTTCTATTCTCAAATTGATCCCTCGTGGCAGAGAAGTCTTCCCTAGTCTCACGGATCTTCGTCACTTTTTATTCTGAAATCGCTCCCTCGTGGCAGAGGAGTCTTCTTTGGTGTCACGGATCTTCGTCGCTTTCTATTCTGAAATTGCTCCCTCGTGGCAGAGGAGTCTTCCTTAGTGTCACGGATCTTCGTCGCTTTCTATTCTGAAATACCTCCCTTGTGGCAGAGGGGTCATCCTTTGTGGCCCCCATCTTCGTCGCTTTCTATTTTGAAATCGCTACCTCGTGGCAGAGGATTCTTCATTTCTGTCCCGAATCTTCGTCGCTTTCTATTCTGAAATCGCTCCCTCGTGGTAGAGGAGTCTTCATTGGTGTCGCGGATCTTCGTTGCTTTCTATTCTTAAATATCTCCCTCGTGGCCTAGGAGTCTTCTTTGGTGTCACGGATCTTCGTCGCTTTCTATTCTGAAATTGCTCCCTCGTGGCAGAGGAGTCTTCCTTAGTGTCACGGATCTTCGTCGCTTTCTATTCTGAAATAGCTGCCTTGTGGCAGAGGGGTCATCCTTAGTGGCCCCCATCTTCGTCGCTTTCTATTCTGAAATCGCTACCTCGTGGCAGAGGAGTCTTCATTCCTGTCCCGAATCTTCGTCGCTTTCTATTATGAAATCGCTCCCTCGTGTTAGAGGAGTCTTCATTGGTGTCACGGATCTTCGTCGCTTTTTATTCTGAAATATCTCCCTCGTGGCCGAGGAGTCTTCCTTGGTGTCACGGATCTTCGTCGCTTTCTATTTTGAAATCGCTCCTTCGTGTCAGAGGAGTCTTCCTTGTTGTCACAGATCTTCGTTGCTTTTTATTCTGAAATCGCTCCCTCGTGGCAGATGAGTCTTCCTTGGTGTCACGGATCTTCGTCGCTTTTTATTCTGAAATCGCTCCCTTGTAGCAGAGGAGTCTTCCTTGGTGTCGCGGATCTTCGTCGCTTTTTTATTTAGAAATCGCTCCCCCGTGGCCGAGGAGTCTTCCTTAGTGTCACGGATCTTCGTCGCTTTCTATTCCTTAATATCTCCCTCGTGGCCGAGGAGTCTTCTTTGGTGTCACGGATCTTCGTCGCTTTCTATTCTGAAATTGCTCCCTCGTGGCAGAGGAGTCTTCCTTGGTTTCAGGGATCTTCGTCTATTACTATTGTTAAATTGCTCCCTCGTGGCAGAGAAGTCTTCCTTAGTCTCACGGATCTTCGTCACTTTCTATTCTGAAATCGCTCGCTTGTGGCAGAGGAGTCTTTCTTAGTGTCACGGATCTTCGTCACTTTCTATTCTGAAATATCTCCTTCGTGTTAGAGAAGTCTTCCTTGGTGTCACGGATCTTCTTCGCTTTCTATTCTGAAATATCTCCCTCGTGGCTGAGGAGTCTTCCTTGGTGTCACAGATCTTCGTCGCTTTCTATTCTGAAAGCGCTCCCTCGTGGCAGATGAGTCTTCCTTAGTATCACGGATCTTCGTCGCTTTCTATTCTGAAATACCTCCCTTGTGGCAGAGGAGTCTTTCTTAGTGGCACTCATCTTCGTCGCTTTCTATACGGAAATCGCTCCTTCGCGTCAGAGGAGTCTTCCTTGGTGTCACGCATCCTCGTCGCTTTCTATTCTGAAATCGCACCCTCGTGGCCGAGGAGTCTTCCTTGGTGTCACGGATCTTTGTCGCTTTGTATTCTGTAATCGCTACCTCGTGTCAGAGGTCTTCCTTCGTGTCACGGATCTTCGTCGCTCTCTATTCTGAAATCGTTTCCTCGTAGCAGAGGAGTCTTCCTTGGTGTCACGGATCTTCGTCTCTTTCTATTCTGAAATCGCTCCCTCGTGGCAGAGGAGTCTTCCTTGGTATCGCGGATCTTCGTCGCTTTCTATTTAAAAAATTGATCCTTTGTGGCAGAGGAGTCTTCCTTCGTGTCCCGAATCTTCGTCGCTTTGCATTCTGAAATCGCTCCCTCGTGGCAGAGGAGTCTTCCGTGGTGTCACGGATCTTCGTCGCTTTTTATTCTAAAATATCTCCCTCGTGGCCGATGAGTCTTCTTTGGTGTCACGGATCTTCGTCGCTTTCTATTTGAAATAGCTCCTTCGTGTCAGATGAGTCTTCCTTAGTATCACGGATCTTCGTCGCTTTCTATTCTGAAATCGCTCCCTCGTGACAGAGGAGTCTTCCTTGGTTTCACGGATCTTCGTCACTTTTTATTCTAAAATATCTCCCTCGTGGCCGAGGGGTCTTCCCTGGTGTCACGGATCTTCGTCGCTTTCTATTCTGAAATCGATCGTTCGTGTCCTAGGAGTCTTCCTTCGTGTCCTGGATCTTCGTCGCTTTCTATTTTAAAATCGCTCCCTCGTGGCAAAGGAGTCTTCCTTGGTTTCACGGATCTTCTCTTTCTATTTTTGAATTGCTCCTTCGAGGCAGATGAGTCTTTCTTGCTGTAACGGATCTTCGTCGATTTCTTTTCGTTAATTACTCCTTCGTAGCAGATGAGCCATCCTTGGTGTCACGGATCTTCCCCGCTTTCTATTCGGAAATCGCTCCCTCGCGGCAGAGGAGTCTTCCTTAATGTCACGGATCTTTTTCGCTTTATATTCTGAAATATCTCCCTCGTGGCCGGGGAGTCCTCCTTGGTTTCACGGATCTTCATCGCTTTCTATTCTGAAATTGCTCTTTCTTTGTCAGGGGAGTCTTCCTTAGTGGCACGGATCTTCGTCGTTTTCTATTCTGAAATCACTCCCTTGTGGCTGATGAGTCTTCCTTGGTGTCACTTATCCTCGTCGCTTTCTATTCTGAAATCGCTCCCTCGTGGCGGAGGAGTCTTCCTTGGTGTCACGGATCTTCGTCGCTTTCTAATCTGAAATCCCTACCTCGTGTCAAAGGAGTGTTCCGTCGTGTCACGGATCTTCGTCTATTTCTTTTCTTAAATTGATGCCCCGTGGCAGATAAGTCTTTCCTAGTCTCACGGATCTTCGTCACTTTCAATTCTGAAATCGCTCCCTCGTGGCAGAGGAATATTCCGTAGTGTCACGGATCTTCGTCGCTTTCTATTCTGGAATATCTCCATCGTGGCCGAGGAGTCTTCCTTGGTGTCACGGATCTTCGTTGCTTTCTATTCTGAAATATCTCCCTCGTGGCCGAGGAGTCTGCTGTGGTGTCACGGATCTTCGTCGCTTTCTATTCTGAAATCGCTCTCTCGTGGCAGAGTAGTCTTCTTTGTTGTCACAGATATTCAGCGCTTTCTATTCTGAAATTGCTCTCTGGTGGCAGATAAGTCTTCCATAGTCTCACGGATCTTCGTTACTTTCTATTCTGAAATCGCCCCCTCGTGGCATAGGTGTCTTCCTTAGTGTCACGGATCTTCGTCACTTTCTTTTCCTAAATATCTCCCTCGTGGCCAAGGAGTCTTCTTTGGTGTCAAGGATCTTCGTCGCTTTCAATTCTGAAATCGCTTCTTCGTGGCAGAGGAGTCTTCCTTAGTGTCACGGATATTCGTCGCTTTCTATTTTCAAATCGGTCCCTTGTGGCAGAGGAGTCTTCCTTGGTGTCACGGATCTCCGTCGCTTTCTATTCTGAAAGCGCTCCCCCGTAGAACAGGAGTCTTCCTTAGTGTCACGGATCCTTGTCGCTTTCAATTTTGCTATCGCTCTCTCGTGGCAGAGGAGTCTTCCTTGGTTTCACGGATCTTTTTCATTTATATTCTAAAATATTTCCCTTTTGCCGAGGAGTCCTCCTTGGTGTCACGGATCTCTGTCGCTTTCTATTCTGAAATCGCTCCCGTGTGGAAGAGGAGTCTTCATTGGTGTTACGGATCTTCGTCGCTTCATATTCAGAAATTGCTCCCTCGTGGCAGAAGAGTCTTCCTTGGTGTCACGGTTCTTCGTTGCTTTCTATTCTGAAATCGCTCCCTCGTGGAAGAGGAGTTTTCCTTAGTGTCACGGATCTTCGTCGCTTTCTATTCTGAAATCGCTCCCTCTTGGCCGAAGAGTCTTTTTTGGTGTCACAGATCTTCGTCGCTTTCTATTCTGAAATCGCTCCCTCGTGTCAGAGGAGTCTTCCTTGGTGTCACAGATCTTCGTCGCTTTCTATTCTGAAATCGTTTCCCCGTGGAAGAGGAGTCTTCCTTGGTGTTACGGATCTCCGTCGCTTTCTATTCTGAAATTGCTTCCCCGTGGAAGAGGAGTCTTCCTTGGTTTCATGGATCTCCGTCGCTTCCTATTTTGAAATCGCTCCCCCGTGGAAGAGGACTCTTTCTTGGTGTCACGGATCTTCGTTGCTTTCTATTCTGAAATCGCTCCCCCGTGGAAGAGCAGTCTTCCTCGGTGTCACGGATCTCCGTCGCTTTCTATTCTGAAATCGCTACCCCTTCGAAGAGGAATCTTCCTTGGTGTCACGGATCTTCGTCGCTTGCTATTCTGAAATCGCTTCTCCGTGGAAGAGGAGTCTTCCTCGGTGTCACGGATCTCCGTCGCTTTCTATTCTGAAATCGCCCCCCCCTTCGAAGAGGAGTCTTCCTTGGTGTCACGGATCTCCGTCGCTTGCTATTCTGAAATCGCTTCTCCGTGGAAGAGGAGTCTTCCTTGGTGTCACGGATCTCCGTCGCTTTCTATTCTGAAATCGCTCCCTCGTGGCAGAGGAGTCTTCCTTGTTGTCACGGATCTCCGTCGCTTTCTATTCTTAAATCGCTCCCCCGTGGAAGAGGAGTCTTCCTTGGTGTCACGGATCTCCGTCGCTTTCTATTCTGAAATCCGTCCCTCGTGGCAGAGGAGTCTCCCTTGGTGTCACGGATCTCCGTCGCTTTCTATTCTGAAATCGCTCCCCCGTGGAAGAGGAGTCTTCCTTGGTGTCACGGATCTCCGTCGTTTTCTATCCTGAAATCGCTCCCCCGTTGAAGAGGAGTCTTCCTTGGTGTCACGGATCTCCGTCGCTTTCTATTCTGAAATCGCTCTCCCGTGGAAGAGGAGTCTTCCTTGGTGTCACGTATTTCCGTCGCTTTCTATTCTAAAATCGCTTCCCCGTGGCAGAGGAGTCTTCCTTGGTGTCACGGATCTCCGTCGCTTTCTATTCTGAAATTGCTCCCCCGTGGAAGAGCAGTCTTCCTCGGTGTCACGGATCTCCGTCGCTTTCTATTCTGAAATCGCTCCCCCTTCGAAGAGGAGTCTTCCTTGGTGTCACGGATCTCCGTCGCTTGCTATTCTGAAATCGCTTCTCCGTGGAAGAGGAGTCTTCCTTGGTGTCACGGATCTCCGTCGCTTTCTATTCTGAAATCGCTCCCTCGTGGCAGAGGAGTCTTCCTTGTTGTCACGGATCTCCGTCGCTTTCTATTCTTAAATCGCTCCTCCGTGGAAGAGGAGTCTTCCTTGGTGTCACGGATCTCCGTCGCTTTCTATTCTGAAATCCGTCCCTCGTGGCAGAGGAGTCTCCCTTGGTGTCACGGATCTCCGTCGCTTTCTATTCTGAAATCGCTCCCCCGTGGAAGAGGAGTCTTCCTTGGTGTCACGGATCTCCGTCGTTTTCTATCCTGAAATCGCTCCCCCGTTGAAGAGGAGTCTTCCTTGGTGTCACGGATCTCCGTCGCTTTCTATTCTGAAATCGCTCTCCCGTGGAAGAGGAGTCTTCCTTGGTGTCACGTATTTCCGTCGCTTTCTATTCTGAAATCGGTTCCCCGTGGAAGAGGAGTCTTCCTTGGTGTTACGGATCTTCGTCGCTTTTTATTCTGAAATCGCTCCCTCGTGGCCGAAGAGTCTTCCTTGGTGTCACAGATCTTCGTCCCTTTCTATTTTGGAATCGCTCCCTCGTGGAAGAGGAGTCTTCCTTGGTGTCACGGATCTCCGTCGCTTTCTATTCTGAAAGTGCTCCCTCGTGGCAGAGTTGTCTTTCTTGGTGTTACGGATCTTCGTCGCTTTTTATTCTGAAATCCCTCCCTCGTGGCCGAAGAGTCTTCCTTGGTGTCACAGATCTTCGTCGCTTTCTATTCTCAAATCGCTCCCTCGTGGCAAAGGAGTCTTCCTTGGTTTCACGGATCTTCTCTTTCTATTTTTGAATTGCTCCTTCGAGGCAGATGAGTCTTTCTTGCTGTAACGGATCTTCGTCGATTTCTTTTCGTTAATTACTCCTTCGTAGCAGATGAGCCATCCTTGGTGTCACGGATCTTCCACGCTTTCTATTCGGAAATCGCTCCCTCGCGGCAGAGGAGTCTTCCTTAATGTCACGGATCTTTTTCGCTTTATATTCTGAAATATCTCCCTCGTGGCCGGGGAGTCCTCCTTGGTTTCACGGATCTTCATCGCTTTCTATTCTGAAATTGCTCTTTCTTTGTCAGGGGAGTCTTCCTTAGTGGCACGGATCTTCGTCGTTTTCTATTCTGAAATCACTCCCTTGTGGCTGATGAGTCTTCCTTGGTGTCACTTATCCTCGTCGCTTTCTATTCTGAAATCGCTCCCTCGTGGCGGAGGAGTCTTCCTTGGTGTCACGGATCTTCGTCGCTTTCTAATCTGAAATCCCTACCTCGTGTCAAAGGAGTGTTCCGTCGTGTCACGGATCTTCGTCTATTTCTTTTCTTAAATTGATGCCCCGTGGCAGATAAGTCTTTCCTAGTCTCACGGATCTTCGTCACTTTCAATTCTGAAATCGCTCCCTCGTGGCAGAGGAATATTCCGTAGTGTCACGGATCTTCGTCGCTTTCTATTCTGGAATATCTCCATCGTGGCCGAGGAGTCTTCCTTGGTGTCACGGATCTTCGTTGCTTTCTATTCTGAAATATCTCCCTCGTGGCCGAGGAGTCTGCTGTGGTGTCACGGATCTTCGTCGCTTTCTATTCTGAAATCGCTCTCTCGTGGCAGAGTAGTCTTCTTTGTTGTCACAGATATTCAGCGCTTTCTATTCTGAAATTGCTCTCTGGTGGCAGATAAGTCTTCCATAGTCTCACGGATCTTCGTTACTTTCTATTCTGAAATCGCCCCCTCGTGGCATAGGTGTCTTCCTTAGTGTCACGGATCTTCGTCACTTTCTTTTCCTAAATATCTCCCTCGTGGCCAAGGAGTCTTCTTTGGTGTCAAGGATCTTCGTCGCTTTCAATTCTGAAATCGCTTCTTCGTGGCAGAGGAGTCTTCCTTAGTGTCACGGATATTCGTCGCTTTCTATTTTCAAATCGGTCCCTTGTGGCAGAGGAGTCTTCCTTGGTGTCACGGATCTCCGTCGCTTTCTATTCTGAAAGCGCTCCCCCGTAGAACAGGAGTCTTCCTTAGTGTCACGGATCCTTGTCGCTTTCAATTTTGCTATCGCTCTCTCGTGGCAGAGGAGTCTTCCTTGGTTTCACGGATCTTTTTCATTTATATTCTAAAATATTTCCCTTTTGCCGAGGAGTCCTCCTTGGTGTCACGGATCTCTGTCGCTTTCTATTCTGAAATCGCTCCCGTGTGGAAGAGGAGTCTTCATTGGTGTTACGGATCTTCGTCGCTTCATATTCAGAAATTGCTCCCTCGTGGCAGAAGAGTCTTCCTTGGTGTCACGGTTCTTCGTTGCTTTCTATTCTGAAATCGCTCCCTCGTGGAAGAGGAGTTTTCCTTAGTGTCACAGATCTTCGTCGCTTTCTATTCTGAAATCGCTCCCTCGTGTCAGAGGAGTCTTCCTTGGTGTCACAGATCTTCGTCGCTTTCTATTCTGAAATCGTTTCCCCGTGGAAGAGGAGTCTTCCTTGGTGTTACGGATCTCCGTCGCTTTCTATTCTGAAATTGCTTCCCCGTGGAAGAGGAGTCTTCCTTGGTTTCATGGATCTCCGTCGCTTCCTATTTTGAAATCGCTCCCCCGTGGAAGAGGACTCTTTCTTGGTGTCACGGATCTTCGTTGCTTTCTATTCTGAAATCGCTCCCCCGTGGAAGAGCAGTCTTCCTCGGTGTCACGGATCTCCGTCGCTTTCTATTCTGAAATCGCTACCCCTTCGAAGAGGAGTCTTCCTTGGTGTCACGGATCTTCGTCGCTTGCTATTCTGAAATCGCTTATCCGTGGAAGAGGAGTCTTCCTCGGTGTCACGGATCTCCGTCGCTTTCTATTCTGAAATCGCCCCCCCCTTCGAAGAGGAGTCTTCCTTGGTGTCACGGATCTCCGTCGCTTGCTATTCTGAAATCGCTTCTCCGTGGAAGAGGAGTCTTCCTTGGTGTCACGGATCTCCGTCGCTTTCTATTCTGAAATCGCTCCCTCGTGGCAGAGGAGTCTTCCTTGTTGTCACGGATCTACGTCGCTTTCTATTCTTAAATCGCTCCCCCGTGGAAGAGGAGTCTTCCTTGGTGTCACGGATCTCCGTCGCTTTCTATTCTGAAATCCGTCCCTCGTGGCAGAGGAGTCTCCCTTGGTGTCACGGATCTCCGTCGCTTTCTATTCTGAAATCGCTCCCCCGTGGAAGAGGAGTCTTCCTTGGTGTCACGGATCTCCGTCGTTTTCTATCCTGAAATCGCTCCCCCGTTGAAGAGGAGTCTTCCTTGGTGTCACGGATCTCCGTCGCTTTCTATTCTGAAATCGCTCTCCCGTGGAAGAGGAGTCTTCCTTGGTGTCACGTATTTCCGTCGCTTTCTATTCTAAAATCGCTTCCCCGTGGCAGAGGAGTCTTCCTTGGTGTCACGGATCTCCGTCGCTTTCTATTCTGAAATTGCTCCCCCGTGTAAGAGCAGTCTTCCTCGGTGTCACGGATCTCCGTCGCTTTCTATTCTGAAATCGCTCCCCCTTCGAAGAGGAGTCTTCCTTGGTGTCACGGATCTCCGTCGCTTGCTATTCTGAAATCGCTTCTCCGTGGAAGAGGAGTCTTCCTTGGTGTCACGGATCTCCGTCGCTTTCTATTCTGAAATCGCTCCCTCGTGGCAGAGGAGTCTTCCTTGTTGTCACGGATCTCCGTCGCTTTCTATTCTTAAATCGCTCCTCCGTGGAAGAGGAGTCTTCCTTGGTGTCACGGATCTCCGTCGCTTTCTATTCTGAAATCCGTCCCTCGTGGCAGAGGAGTCTCCCTTGGTGTCACGGATCTCCGTCGCTTTCTATTCTGAAATCGCTCCCCCGTGGAAGAGGAGTCTTCCTTGGTGTCACGGATCTCCGTCGTTTTCTATCCTGAAATCGCTCCCCCGTTGAAGAGGAGTCTTCCTTGGTGTCACGGATCTCCGTCGCTTTCTATTCTGAAATCGCTCTCCCGTGGAAGAGGAGTCTTCCTTGGTGTCACGTATTTCCGTCGCTTTCTATTCTGAAATCGGTTCCCCGTGGAAGAGGAGTCTTCCTTGGTGTTACGGATCTTCGTCGCTTTTTATTCTGAAATCGCTCCCTCGTGGCCGAAGAGTCTTCCTTGGTGTCACAGATCTTCGTCCCTTTCTATTTTGGAATCGCTCCCTCGTGGAAGAGGAGTCTTCCTTGGTGTCACGGATCTCCGTCGTTTTCTATTCTGAAAGTGCTCCCTCGTGGCAGAGTTGTCTTTCTTGGTGTTACGGATCTTCGTCGCTTTTTATTCTGAAATCCCTCCCTCGTGGCCGAAGAGTCTTCCTTGGTGTCACAGATCTTCGTCGCTTTCTATTCTCAAATCGCTCCCTCGTGGCAGAGGAGTTTTCCTTGGTGTCACGGATCTCCGTCGCTTTCTATTCTGAAATCGCTCTCCCGTGGAAGAGGAGTCTTCCTTGGTGTCACGGATCTGCGTCGCTTTCTATTCCTCAAATAGCTCCCTCGTGGAAGAGGAGTCTTCCTTGGTGTCACGGATGTCCGTCGCTTTCTATTCTGAAATCGCTCCTTTGTGTCAGAGGAGTCTTCCTTGGTGTCACGGATCTCCGTCGCTTTCAATTCTGAAATCACTCTCCCGTGGAAGAGGAGTCTTCCTTGGTGTCACGGATCTCCGTCGCTTTCTATTCTGAAATCGCCCCCTCGTGGCAGAGGAGTCTTCCTTGGCGTCACGGATCTCCGTCGCTTTCTATTCTGAAATCGCTCCCCCGTGGAAGAGGAGTCTTTCTTGGTGTCACGGATCTTCGTCACTTTCTATTCTGAAATCGCTCCCTCGTGGAAGAGGAGTCTTCCTTGGTGTCACGGATCTCCGTCGCTTTCTATTCTGAAATCGCTCTCGTGTGGAAGAGGAGTCTTCCTTGGTGTTACGGATCTTCGTCGCTTTATATTCAGAAATTGCTCCCTCGTGGCAGAAGAGTCTTCCTTGGTGTCACGGTTCTTCGTTACTTTCTATTCTGAAATCGCTCCTCCGTGGAAGAGGAGTCTTCCTTGGTGTCACAGATCTTCGTCGCTTTCTATTCTGAAATCGTTTCCCTGTGGAAGAGGAGTCTTCCTTGGTGTTACGGATCTCCGTCGCTTTCTATTCTGAAATTGCTTCCCCGTGGAAGAGGAGTCTTCCTCGGTGTCATGGATCTCCGTCGCTTCCTATTTTGAAATCGCTCCCCCGTGGAAGAGGACTGTTTCTTGGTGTCACGGATCTTCGTCGCTTTCTATTCTGAAATCGCTCCCCCGTGGAAGAGCAGTCTTCCTCGGTGTCACGGATCTCCGTCGCTTTCTATTCTGAAATCGCTACCCCTTCGAAGAGGAGTCTTCCTTGGTGTCACGGATCTCCGTTGCTTGCTATTCTGAAATCGCTTCTCCGTGGAAGAGGAGTCTTCCTCGGTGTCACGGATCTCCGTCGCTTTCTATTCTGAAATCGCCCCCCCTTCGAAGAGGAGTCTTCCTTGGTGTCACGGATCTCCGTCGCTTGCTATTCTGAAATCGCTTCTCCGTGGAAGAGGAGTCTTCCTTGGTGTCACGGATCTCCGTCGCTTTCTATTCTGAAATCGCTCCCTCGTGGCAGAGGAGTCTTCCTTGTTGTCACGGATCTCCGTCGCTTTCTATTCTTAAATCGCTCCCCCGTGGAAGAGGAGTCTTCCTTGGTGTCACGGATCTCCGTCGCTTTCTATTCTGAAATCCGTCCCTCGTGGCAGAGGAGTCTCCCTTGGTGTCACGGATCTCCGTCGCTTTCTATTCTGAAATCGCTCGCCCGTGGAAGAGGAGTCTTCCTTGGTGTCACGGATCTCCGTCGTTTTCTATCCTGAAATCGCTCCCCCGTTGAAGAGGAGTCTTCCTTGGTGTCACGGATCTCCGTCGCTTTCTATTCTGAAATCGCTCTCCCGTGGAAGAGGAGTCTTCCTTGGTGTCACGTATTTCCGTCGCTTTCTATTCTAAAATCGCTTCCCCGTGGCAGAGGAGTCTTCCTTGGTGTCACGGATCTCCGTCGCTTTCTATTCTGAAATCGCTCCCCCGTGGAAGAGCAGTCTTCCTCGGTGTCACGGATCTCCGTCGCTTTCTATTCTGAAATCGCTCCCCCTTCGAAGAGGAGTCTTCCTTGGTGTCACGGATCTCCGTCGCTTGCTATTCTGAAATCGCTTCTCCGTGGAAGAGGAGTCTTCCTTGGTGTCACGGATCTCCGTCGCTTTCTATTCTGAAATCGCTCCCTCGTGGCAGAGGAGTCTTCCTTGTTGTCACGGATCTCCGTCGCTTTCTATTCTTAAATCGCTCCTCCGTGGAAGAGGAGTCTTCCTTGGTGTCACGGATCTCCGTCGCTTTCTATTCTGAAATCCGTCCCTCGTGGCAGAGGAGTCTCCCTTGGTGTCACGGATCTCCGTCGTTTTCTATCCTGAAATCGCTCCCCCGTTGAAGAGGAGTCTTCCTTGGTGTCACGGATCTCCGTCGCTTTCTATTCTGAAATCACTCTCTCGTGGAAGAGGAGTCTTCCTTGGTGCACGTATTTCCGTCGCTTTCTATTCTGAAATCGCTCCCTCGTGGCAGAGGAGTCTTCCTTGTTGTCACGGATCTCCGTCGCTTTCTATTCTTAAATCGCTCCTCCGTGGAAGAGGAGTCTTCCTTGGTGTCACGGATCTCCGTCGCTTTCTATTCTGAAATCCGTCCCTCGTGGCAGAGGAGTCTCCCTTGGTGTCACGGATCTCCGTCGCTTTCTATTCTGAAATCGCTCCCCCGTGGAAGAGGAGTCTTCCTTGGTGTCACGGATCTCCGTCGTTTTCTATCCTGAAATCGCTCCCCCGTTGAAGAGGAGTCTTCCTTGGTGTCACGGATCTCCGTCGCTTTTTATTCTGAAATCGCTCCCTCGTGGCCGAAGAGTCTTCCTTGGTGTCACAGATCTTCGTCCCTTTCTATTTTGAAATCGCTCCCTCGTGGAAGAGGAGTCTTCCTTGGTGTCACGGATCTCCGTCGCTTTCTATTCTGAAAGCGCTCCCTCGTGGCAGAGTTGTCTTTCTGGGTGTTACGGATCTTCATCGCTTTTTATTCTGAAATCGCTCCCTCGTGGCCGAAGAGTCTTCCTTGGTGTCACAGATCTTCGTCGCTTTCTATTCTCAAATCGCTCCCTCGTGGCAGAGGAGTTTTCCTTGGTGTCACGGATCTCCGTCGCTTTCTATTCTGAATCGCTCTCCCGTGGAAGAGGAGTCTTCCTTGGTGTCACGGATCTGCGTCGCTTTCTATTCCTCAAATAGCTCCCTCGTGGAAGAGGAGTCTTCCTTGGTGTCACGGATCTCCGTCGCTTTCTATTCTGAAATCGCTCCTTTGTGTCAGATGTGTCTTCCTTGGTGTCACGGATCTCCGTCGCTTTCAATTCTGAAATCGCTCTCCCGTGGAAGAGGATTCTTCCTTGGTGTCACGGATCTCCGTCGCTTTCTATTCTGAAATCGCCCCCTCGTGGCAGAGGAGTCTTCCTTGGCGTCACGGATCTCCGTCGCTTTCTATTCTGAAATCGCTCCCCCGTGGAAGAGGAGTCTTCCTTGGTGTCACGGATCTTCGTCGCTTTCTATTCTGAAATCGCTCCCTCGTGGAAGAGGAGTCTTCCTTGGTGTCACGGATCTCCGTCGCTTTTTATTCTGAAATCGCTCCCGTCTGGAAGAGGAGTCTTCCTTGGTGTTACGGGTTTTCGTCGCTTCATATTCAGAAATTGCTCCCTCGTGGCAGAAGAGTCTTCCTTGGTGTCGCGGTTCTTCGTTGCTTTCTATTCTGAAATCGCTCTTCCGTGGAAGAGGAGTCTTCCTTAGTGTCACGGATCTTCGTCGCTTTCTATTCTGAAATCGCTCCCTCTTGGCCGAAGAGTCTTTTTTGGTGTCTCAGATCTTCGTCTCTTTCTATTCTGAAATTGCTCCCCCGTGGAAGAGGAGTCTTACTTAGTGTCACGGATCTTCGTCGCTTTGTATTCTGAAATCGCTCTTTCGTGGCAGAGGAGTCTTCCTTAGTGTCACGGATCTTCGTCGCTTTCTATTCTAAAATCGCTCCTTCGTGGCAGAGGAGCCTTGCTTGGTGTCACGGATCTTTGTCTCTTTCTATTCTGAAATCTCTTCCTTGTGGCAGAGGAGTCTTCCTTGGTGTCACGGATCTTCGTCGCTTCCTATTCTGAAATCTCCTTCTCCTGGCAGAGGAGTCTTGCTTGGTGTCACGGATCTTCGTCACTTTCTATTTTGAAATCGCTCCCCCGTGGAAGAGGAGTCTTCCCTATTGTCACGGATCTTCGCCGCCTTCTATTCTGAAATCGCTCCCTCGTGGCCGAAGAGTCTTCCTTGGTGTCACAGATCTTCGTCGCTTTCTATTTTGAAATCGCTTCCTCGTGGCAGAGTTGTCTTTCTTGGTGTCACGGATCTTCGTCGCTTTCTCCTCTGAAATATTTCCTTCGTGCCTGAGGAGTCTTCCTTGGTGTTACGGAACTTTATCGCTTTCAATTCTGAAATCGCTCCCTCGTGGCCGAAGAGTCTTCCTTGGTGTCACAGATCTTCGTCGCT
The DNA here is from genome assembly GCA_963969495.1 of Ceratothoa steindachneri. NCBI lineage: Eukaryota > Metazoa > Arthropoda > Malacostraca > Isopoda > Cymothoidae > Ceratothoa > Ceratothoa steindachneri. The sequence goes on along the minus strand of OZ018317.1, from coordinate 186,790,411 downwards.
TTCTCTTCTGAAATCGCTCCCTCGTGGCAGAGTTGTCTTTCTTGGTGTCACGGATCTTCGTCGCTTTCTCCTCTGAAATATTTCCTTCGTGGCCGAGGAGTCTTCTCGCGTGTTACGTATCTTCGTCGCTTTCTATTCAGAAATTGCTTCCTCGTGGCAGAAGAGTCTTCCTTGGTGTCACGGATCTTCGTCGCCTTCTATTCTGAAATCGCTCCCTCGTGGCAGATGAGAATTCCTTGGTGTCACGGATCTTCTTCTCTTTTTATCCTGAAATATATCCTTCGTGGCTGAGGAGACTTCCTTGGTTTCACGGATCTTCGTCGCTTTCTATTCTGAAATCGCTCCTTCGTGGCAGAGGAGTCTTCCTTAGTTTCACGGATCTTCTTCGCTTTCTATTCTAAAATTGGTTCCTCGTGGCAGAGGAGTCTTCCTTAGTGTCACGGATCTTCGTCGCTTTCTATTCTGAAATCGCTCCCCCAGGGAAGAGGAGTCTTCCTTTGTGTCACGGATCTTCGTCGCTTTCTATTCTGAAATCGCTCCTTCGTGGCAGATGAGTCTTCCTTAGTGTCACGGATCTTCGTCGCTTTCTATTCTAAAATCGCTCCTTCGTGACAGAGGAGTCTTCCTTGGTGTCACGGATCTTCGTCTCTTTCTATTCTGAAATCTCTTCCTTGTGGCAGAGGAGTCTTCCTTGGTGTCACGGATCTTCGTTGCTTCCTATTCTGAAATCGCCTCCTCGTGGCAGAGGAGACTTCCTTGGTGTCACGGATCTTCGTCGCTTTCTATTTTAAAATCGCTCCCCCGTGGAAGAGACGTCTTCCTTAGTGTCACAGATCTTCGCCACTTTCTATTCTGAAATCGCTCCCTCGTGGCCGAAGATTCTTCCTTGGTGTCACACATCTTCGTCGCTTTCTATTCTGAAATCGCTCCCTCGTGGCAGAGTTGTCTTTTTTGGTGTCACGGATCTTCGTCGCTTTCTCCTCTGAAATATTTCCTTCGTGGCCGAGGAGTCTTCCTGCGTGTTACGGATTTTCGTCGCTTTCAATTCAGAAATTGCTCCCTCGTGGCAGAAGAGTCTTCCTTGGTGTCACGGATCTTCGTCGCTTTCTATTCTGAAATCGCTCCCTCGTGGCAGATGAGAATTCCTTGGTGTCACGGATCTTCTTCTCTTTTTATTCTGAAATATCTCCTTCGTGGCTGAGGAGTCTTCCTTGGTTTCACGGATCTTCGTCGCTTTCTATTCTGAAATCGCTCCTTCGTGGCAGAGAAGTCTTCCTTAGTTTCACGGATCTTCGTCGCTTTTTATTCTAAAATCGCTCCCTCGTGGCAGAGGAGTCTTCCTTAGTGTCACGAATCTTCGTCGCTTTCTATTCTGAAATCGCTCCCCCGTGGAAGAGGAGTCTTCCTTAGTGTCACGGATCTTCGTCGCTTTCAATTCTGAAATCGCTCCTTCGTGGCAGAGAAGTCTTCCTTAGTGTCACGGCTCTTCGTTGCTTTCTATTTTAAAATCGCTCCTTCGTGGCAGAGGAGCCTTCATTGGTGTCACGGATCTTCGTCTCTTTCTATTCTGAAATCTCTTACTTATGGCAGTCTTCCTTTGTGTCACGGATCTTCGTCGCTTTCTATTTTGAAATCGCTTCCCCGTGGAAGAGGAGTCTTCCTTAGTGTCACAGATCTTCGCCACTTTCTATTCTGAAATCGCTCCCTCGTGGCCGAAGAGTCTTCCTTAGTGTCACAGATCTTCGTCGCTTTCTATTCTGAAATCGCTCCCTCGTGGCAGAGTTGTCCTTCTTGGTGTCACCCATCTTCGTCGCTTTTTCCTCTGAAATATTTGCTTGGTGGCCGAGGAGTCTTCTTTGGTGTTACGGATCTTCGTCGCTTTTTATTCTGAAATCGCTCCCTCGTCGCCGAAGAGTCTTCCTTGGTGTCACAGATCTTCGTCGCTTTCTATTCTGAAATCGCTCCCTCGTGGAAGAGGAGTCTACCTTGGTGTCACGGATCTCCGTCGCTTTCTATTCTGAAATCGCTCCCTCGTGGCAGAGTTGTCTTTCTTGGTGTTACGGATCTTCGTCGCTTTTTATTCTGAAATCGCTCCCTCGTGGCCGAAGAGTCTTCCTTGGTGTCACAGATCTTCGTCGCTTTCTATTCTGAAATCGCTCCCTCGTGGCAGAGGAGTCTTCCTTGGTGTCACGGATCTCCGTCGCTTTCTATTCTGAAATCGCTCTCCCGTGGAAGAGGAGTCTTCCTTGGTGTCACGGATCTCCGTCGGTTTCTATTTCTCAAATCGCTCTCTCGTGGATGAGGAGTCTTCCTTGGTGTCACGGATCTCCGTCGCTTTCTATTCTGAAATCGCTCCTTTGTGTCAGAGGAGTCTTCCTTGGTGTCACGGATCTCCGTCGCTTTCTATTCTGAAATCGCTCCCCGGTGGAAGAGGAGTCTTCCCTGGTGTCACGGATCTCCGTCGCTTTCTATTCTGAAATTTCTCCCCCTTCGAAGAGGAGTCTTCCTTGGTGTCACGGATCTCCGTCACTTTCTATTCTGAAATCGCTCCCTCGTGGCAGAGGAGTCTTCCTTGGTGTCATGGATCTCCGTCGCTTTCTATTCTGAAATCACTCCCCCGTGGAAGAGGAGGTTTCCTTGGTGTCCCTGATCTCCGTCGCTTTCTATTCTGAAATCGCTCCCCCGTGGAAGAGGAGTCTTCCTTGGTGTCACGGATCTCCGTCGCTTTCTATTCTGAAATCGCCCCCTCGCGGCAGAGGAGTCTTCCTTGGCGTCACGGATCTTCGTCGCTTTCTATTCTGAAATCGCTCCCCCGTGGAAGAGGAGTCTTCCCTGGTGTCACGGATCTGCGTCGCTTTCTATTCTGAAATCGTTCCCCCGTGGAAGAGGAGTCTTCCTTGGTGTCACGGATCTTCGTCGCTTTCTATTCTGAATTCGCTCTCTCGTGGAAGAGGAGTCTTCCTTGGTGTCACGGATCTCTGTCGCTTTCTATTCTGAAATCGCTCCTGTGTGGAAGAGGAGTCTTCATTGGTGTTACGGATCTTCGTCGCTTCATATTCAGAAATTGCTCCCTCGTGGCAGAAGAGTCTTCCTTGGTGTCACGGTTCTTCGTTGCTTTCTATTCTAAGAATCGCTTCCTCGTGGAAGAGGAGTCTTCCTTAGTGTCACGGATCTTCGTCGCTTTCTATTCTGAAATCGCTGCCTCTTGGCCGAAGAGTCTTTTTTGGTGTCACAGATCTTCGTCGCTTTCTATTCTGAAATCGCTCCCTCGTGTCAGAGGAGTCTTCCTTGGTGTCACAGATCTTCGTCGCTTTCTATTCTGAAATCGTTTCCCCGTGGAAGAGGAGTCTTCCTTGGTGTTATGGATCTCCGTCGCTTTCTATTCTGAAATTGCTTCCCCGTGGAAGAGGAGTCTTCCTTGGTGTCATGGATCTCCGTCGCTTCCTATTTTGAAATCGCTCCCCCGTGGAAGAGGAGTCTTTCTTGGTGTCACGGATCTTCGTCGCTTTCTATTCTGAAATCGCTCCCCCGTGGAAGAGCAGTCTTCCTCGGTGTCACGGATCTCCGTCGCTTTCTATTCTGAAATCGCTCCCACTTCGAAGAGGAGTCTTCCTCGGTGTCACGGATCTCCGTCGCTTTCTATTCTGAAATCGCCCCCCCTTCGAAGAGGAGTCTTCCTTGGTGTCACGGATCTCCGTCGCTTGCTATTCTGAAATCGCTTCTCCGTGGAAGAGGAGTCTTCCTTGGTGTCACGGATCTCCGTCGCTTTCTATTCTGAAATCGCCCCCTCGCGGCAGAGGAGTCTTCCTTGTTGTCACGGATCTCCGTCGCTTTCTATTCTGAAATCGCTCCCCGGTGGAAGAGGAGTCTTCCCTGGTGTCACGGATCTCCGTCGCTTTCTATTCTGAAATTTCTCCCCCTTCGAAGAGGAGTCTTCCTTGGTGTCACGGATCTCCGTCGCTTTCTATTCTGAAATCGCTCCCTCGTGGCAGAGGAGTCTTCCTTGGTGTCATGGATCTCCGTCGCTTTCTATTCTGAAATCACTCCCCCGTGGAAGAGGAGGTTTCCTTGGTGTCCCTGATCTCCGTCGCTTTCTATTCTGAAATCGCTCCCCCGTGGAAGATGAGTCTTCCTTGGTGTCACGGATCTCCGTCGCTTTCTATTCTGAAATCGCCCCCTCGCGGCAGAGGAGTCTTCCTTGGCGTCACGGATCTTCGTCGCTTTCTATTCTGAAATCGCTCTCCCGTGGAAGAGGAGTCTTCCCTGGTGTCACGGATCTGCGTCGCTTTCTATTCTGAAATCGTTCCCCCGTGGAAGAGGAGTCTTCCTTGGTGTCACGGATCTTCGTCGCTTTCTATTCTGAATTCGCTCTCTCGTGGAAGAGGAGTCTTCCTTGGTGTCACGGATCTCTGTCGCTTTCTATTCTGAAATCGCTCCCGTGTGGAAGAGGAGTCTTCATTGGTGTTACGGATCTTCGTCGCTTCATATTCAGAGTTGCTCCCTCGTGGCAGAAGAGTCTTCCTTGGTGTCACGGTTCTTCGTTGCTTTCTATTCTAAGAATCGCTTCCTCGTGGAAGAGGAGTCTTCCTTAGTGTCACGGATCTTCGTCGCTTTCTATTCTGAAATCGCTGCCTCTTGGCCGAAGAGTCTTTTTTGGTGTCACAGATCTTCGTCGCTTTCTATTCTGAAATCGCTCCCTCGTGTCAGAGGAGTCTTCCTTGGTGTCACAGATCTTCGTCGCTTTCTATTCTGAAATCGTTTCCCCGTGGAAGAGGAGTCTTCCTTGGTGTTATGGATCTCCGTCGCTTTCTATTCTGAAATTGCTTCCCTGTGGAAGAGGAGTCTTCCTTGGTGTCATGGATCTCCGTCGCTTCCTATTTTGAAATCGCTCCCCCGTGGAAGAGGAGTCTTTCTTGGTGTCACGGATCTTCGTCGCTTTCTATTCTGAAATCGCTCCCCCGTGGAAGAGCAGTCTTCCTCGGTGTCACGGATCTCCGTCGCTTTCTATTCTGAAATCGCTCCCACTTCGAAGAGGAGTCTTCCTCGGTGTCACGGATCTCCGTCGCTTTCTATTCTGAAATCGCCCCCCCTTCGAAGAGGAGTCTTCCTTGGTGTCACGGATCTCCGTCGCTTGCTATTCTGAAATCGCTTCTCCGTGGAAGAGGAGTCTTCCTTGGTGTCACGGATCTCCGTCGCTTTCTATTCTGAAATCGCTCCCTCGTGGCAGAGGAGTCTTCCTTGTTGTCACGGATCTCCGTCGCTTTCTATTCTCAAATCGCTCCCCCGTGGAAGAGGAGTCTTCCTTGGTGTCACGGATCTCCGTCGCTTTCTATTCTGAAATCCGTCCCGCGTGGCAGAGGAGTCTCCCTTGGTGTCACGGATCTCCGTCGCTTTCGATTCTGAAATCGCTCCCCCGTGGAAGAGGAGTCTTCCTTGGTGTCACGGATCTCCGTCGTTTTCTATCCTGAAATCGCTCCCCCGTGGAAGAGGAGTCTTCCTTGGTGTCACGTATTTCCGTCGCTTTCTATTCTAAAATCGCTTCCCTGTGGCAGAGGAGTCTTCCTTGGTGTCACGGATCTCCGTAACTTTCTATTCTGAAATCGCTCCCCCGTGGAAGAGCAGTCTTCCTCGGTGTCACGGATCTCCGTCGCTTTCTATTCTGAAATCGCTCCCCCTTCGAAGAGGAGTCTTCCTTGGTGTCACGGATCTCCGTCGCTTGCTATTCTGAAATCGCTTCTCCGTGGAAGAGGAGTTTTCCTTGGTGTCACGGATCTCTGTCGCTTTCTATTCTGAAATCGCTCCCTCGTGGCAGAGGAGTCTTCCTTGTTGTCACGGATCTCCGTCGCTTTCTATTCTTAAATCGCTCCTCCGTGGAAGAGGAGTCTTCCTTGGTGTCACGGATCTCCGTCGCTTTCTATTCTGAAATCCGTCCCTCGTGGCAGAGGAGTCTCCCTTGGTGTCACGGATCTCCGTCGCTTTCTATTCTGAAATCGCTCCCCCGTGGAAGAGGAGTCTTCCTTGGTGTCACGGATTTCCGTCGTTTTCTATCCTGAAATCGCTCCCCCGTTGAAGAGGAGTCTTCCTTGGTGTCACGGATCTCCGTCGCTTTCTATTCTGAAATCGCTCTCCCGTGGAAGAGGAGTCTTCCTTGGTGTCACGTATTTCCGTCGCTTTCTATTCTGAAATCGCTCCCCCGTGGAAGAGGAGTCTCCCTTGGTGTCACGGATCTCCGTCGTTTTCTATCCTGAAATCGCTCCCCCGTTGAAGAGGAGTCTTCCTTGGTGTCACGGATCTCCGTCGCTTTCTATTCTGAAATCGCTCCCCCGTGGAAGAGGAGTCTTCCTTGGTGTCACGGATCTCCGTCGCTTTCTATTCTGAAATCGCTCCCCCGTGGAAGAGGAGTCTTCCTTGGTGTCACGGATCTTTTGTCGCTTTCTATTCTGAAATCGCTCCTCCGTGGAATAGGAGTCTTTCTTGGTGTCACGGATCTCCGTCGCTTTCTATTCTGAAATCGCTCCCCCGTGGAAGAGTAGTCTTCCTTGGTGTCACGGATCTGCGTCGTTTTCTATCCTGAAATCGCTCCCCCGTTGAAGAGGAGTCTTCCTTGGTGTCACGGATCTCCGTCGCTTTCTATCCTGAAATCACTCCCCCGTTGAAGAGGAGTCTTCCTTGGTGTCACGGATCTCCGTCGTTTTCTATCCTGAAATAACTCCCCCGTGGAAGAGGAGTCTCCCTTGGTGTCACGGATCTCCGTCGCTTTCTATTCTTAAATCGCTCTCCCGTGGAAGAGGAGTCTTTCTTTGTGTCACGGATCTTCGTCGCTTTCTATTCTGAAATCGCTCCCCCGTGGAAGAGGAGTTTTCCTTGGTGTCACGGATCTTCGTCGTTTTCTATCCTGAAATCGCTCCCCCGTGGAAGAGGAGTCTCCCTTGGTGTCACGGATCTCCGTCGCTTTCTATTCTGAAATCGCTTCCCCGTGGAAGAGGAGTCTTCCTTGGTGTCACGGATCTCCGTCGTTTTCTATCCTGAAATCGCTCCCCCGTTGAAGAGGAGTCTTCCTTGGTGTCACGGATCTTCGTCGCTTTCTATTCTGAAATCGCTCCCTCGTGGCAGAGGAGTCTCCCTTGGTGTCACGGATCTCCGTCGCTTTCTATTCTGAAATCGCTCCCCCGTGGAAGAGGAGTCTCCCTTGGTGTCACGTATTTCCGTCGCTTTCTATTCTGAAATCGCTCCCCCGTTGAAGAGGAGTCTTCCTTGGCGTCACGGATCTTCGTCACTTTCTATTCTCAAATCGCTCCCTCTTGGCAGAGGAGTTTCACTATCTAGCGTCGAGTGATTCAACCCACTCGGCACACAGAGTGCCAACTGATACAGTGCCAGGATTATTTTGAATTTTTTCAAAATAGAGAAAAGCTTTTTTTGGCCTAATTCCTGACCTTCGTTTTGAATCTTGTCTTTTAATCAATCATTTATGTACCATCGATTAATTATTATTATCATTATTATTACTATTATTATTACAATTTTTATTACTATTATTGCTATTGTTATTATCATACTAATTAGTAACATTATTACTAGTGCTATTATACTTTCTAGTATTATTTTTTTAATATTAACACTTATTATTAGTGTTAGTATTATCCTTATATTTATTAACATTATTATTAGTACCTTTATCATTATTATTATTATTATTATTATTATTTATTTTTAATATTATTAATTATTATCATTATTATATCTTATTACAACTAGTATTGGTTTTAGTTGTATTCTTATTGTTATTTTTATTAATATTATTTATACTAGTCCTATCATTATAATTGTTACTATATCTAAATGTAGTATAAGTAGTATTGTAATAATTATTATTGTATTTATTAATATTTTCATCACTACTATTATTAACATTATTATTATAATATTTTTAAATATTATTATTATTATTATTTAACTATGAAGCGTTACCATACCCGTGAGAGTGTAGTGAGTTTAGTAGAAGAGAAAATGTGTGGAAGAGATAAAGCCCTAGTTGTCTAAAGAGGAGACTACTTGGAATCTTCTCCACCGACAACTCCTCCTAAATTTCACAACTTCCGCACTCATGACAGATGAAATCGTTGGGAACGGTAAGGCACCCAGAATTCCAGATGTCACCTGCAACACAAGGAACCCTTCTGCCTTCACCACCTTGCCGGTTACGTACCTTTCGCACAATTTCGCTTCTTCTAACTTTAGCATTTTTTGGACAGGTCTCATTTTCACTTACCCTAACTGCCCCGACTTTCCACTCTCTTAATAGCGGGAGATTACCGAAGGAAGGGTGCGAGGGGGGATGGAAATGCGCGAGTTGCCATTAAGGTCCGTTACAATGGCGCCCAAGGTTCAATAATTATCGAGTAATTTACGTCCAATAGCTTTATTTATCGGTTGAGGCTTGCAGAAAGAGGCATTCAACGAAACCGCGGTAGATGCCCGCCCGCAGGTAACGCGAGACAACGGGGGCCGGGCTTGAGCGATTCGGGATCTTTGGTACCCTGATTTGCCGCTTCGTTATTTAGTCAAGTTAGGCCTTGTATTCAACCGGTCATAAACTACAGTATTGCTACAGAAGAATATTGTGTAGCTTTTGATAGATGAATAATTATCTCTTTTTAAGTCAATGTTGACCAAGTGTTAAGGCCGGAGATGAACTAAAAGAGGCTATCCACATAGGCCGAGTTGTTGGCGCTGTGACAAAAAGCGGTTGATAAAAGGGAAGGATGGAGGAGGCGATGGATCAATAAAGCGAATTGGTTTGTCTGGAATTGCAGCGGCATTTTGATGATGTCGATGGGAAGATGATGTCATCGAATTCATCTTCGCTTTATGGTTAATTGAATTGCGTAAGATGTTAAGAACGGCTGTTTAAAGTTTGGGGAGAATTATAGATCATCTATCACTCACATAGTGCTTAGATTTTGTAGAATTGTAGGTCATCTACCAATGACCTGCTTAGATTTTGTAGGATTTTAAGTCATCTACCAATGACCTGCTTAGATTTTGTAGGATTGTAGATCATCTAGCAATGTCTTTATGCTTAGATTTTGTAGAAATGTAATTTATCTACTAATATCCTACAGCTTAGAGTTTTTAGAAGTCCATATCATTTAGTAATTAGTTACTGCATACATTTAGTGAGATTGTAGATCATCTACCAATGACATACTACTTAGATTTTGTATAAATGGAGATCATCTACCAATGTCTGAGTACACACACTTTGTGGAATTTTAGATCATGTACCAATGATATACGTGCTTTTGCAAGAGTCCTGTTACACTCGTTGCGCGGCTCTCAAAAAAGGACACAATGATAGTTTTATGCAGTGTGACACATTTTGTTTATTGTTTCAACATATATGTGTTCAAATTATAATATAAATCAATGTGGATGCCCTCGACGGCGAACATGCGCTTGAAGCGAGCCCTGAAGGCCGCGCACACGTTTTGAACGAAGTCCTTCCTCCTGCTGGCCCACACGCGGTGATTCCGTAACCGGCCACGAACCACACCGGAGGCGTGTTCTCGCTATTCGAAGCCGCGTCTGTCTCGATGGTCATCCATCCGGCTGAGATTGAACTGCTTGGCGATGTCGGACTTCCTGTGGCCCGCGCGCAGGAGATCAGAGATCTCGATTCTTTTCAATTCCATTTCGACACAAATGGAAAAGACGTTTTAATAACACGTGCTGGAAAAGTAGGACTTTAAGTTTGTTTGGCGGGACTTTTTCATAACACAGGTAAACCTCTTGAAAGATTAAAAAAAAAACCGAGTGTAACAGAACTGTTGCAAAACCCGGTACTGCTTACTTTTTGTAGAAGTGCTATTCATATAGCAATAAGCTACTGCTTAAAGTATAGGAATTAAAAATCATCAACTAATGTCCTGCTGCTTACATTTTGTAGAATTGCATATCATCTACCATTGGCCTACTGTTTAGCTTATAGTGATGAACCAACCACCTCGGGTCCATGTCCGAATGCTTGCGTGGGTGAGTTACCCCCACGACGTTTGAGTATTTCTCCCCGTAAGTTGGTCCCTGATATTTTTTATGTAAAGCGAAAACCAACGAAGGCATCTCCCTCCAAAAGTTTGTAATGAGAGATCTGAAGATGCGGAACGTGAAAATCTGTCGAAGGTACAGAGCTATATCCACCTGCGAACATTGAGGCCGGAAGGGAACGGAACTGCTGGTTATGAGTAATAGACGCAATCTTCCAGACACCCAGTGCAGCATGAGCAACCATGCTGCACCTGACCTCGGGGTGGTGCATCCAAGATCCGGTGAATGTGGAGGATGGAGGAAGAACTTCCACCTAACGTGTTCATATTTCTTTTTCTCGAGTCAAACGTGGCTGTGACGAAGGAAGTGGAGAAGAATCTTTCGGTTGAGCAGTGAAATACATCTTTGTTCCGCAGTGACTGGTTGCTTATTGTTGAGTTCATCATGATTGACTGCTGTTGGAAACCACGTCTAGGAGTAGGAATGAGGGGGGGGGGGTGCGATCACGTTGTTTTTTTTGTGTCTGGCACTGCACCGCATCCACCTTTTACCTCCCTGAGGCAATTCTGTACAGAAATGGCTCAAGGGCTTTTCGAACCATGGATATGAAGAAATTAATATTCAAACGTTGTAAACGTCGTCTTTCTCAATGTTTAGGACATGATTCGACACTGTTTTTTGCCTTACACTTGAAATTCTTTCGAGTTCACCAGTGTCCTTTCGAGGATTAGCCACCACAAGAGCCTTTAGAGCCCTAAGATTAATTGCAGGATGGCAGCCTCCAAACTCACGAATTTTGTAGTTCGAAAGTCGCCTAAACTGATTTTGTTTAACCAACGCTGACATTTACGAATATATTCCTCTCATTTCCATACACTTCTGTAATGTTTTTTTTACTACTCTTATGGCATTATTCCCTTGTATTTATCACGTTTGCTGCCGAAGGTGGTTTTCGCTCTTTGGTACTCAAGTGCCAATGGACATATGCTAATTTTTTCTTTGTGAAAGTTCTTTTTTTTTTACATATTTGATTGTATTATGATATATTACTGTGTTTGAGTAAGCGGGCGTACTGAGGATACCGGCGGGTCAAACGGCACTTAGGTAATATGATATTTCCCATGTGCCGTGAGACCCGCCGGCGTCCACATTTTACCCCCCCCCCCCTCAAAATATAGATAGATACATTAGAATTTACAGTAATTGATATTTCTCTTCTTTCCAGATGATAAATCTATAAAATATAAACGAAAATAACTAATACCTATATAAATATGTTCTCAAGTAAATCTTTTTATGGATCTACATCTAAAGGAAGTTCTCAAAGTTCTAAAAGTGATCTCGATGATGATCCCATGTTTAGTGGTGATTCCAGTTCAGATGAGTATAAACCAACAGAGGCTGAAGCTACAGACTCATCTATTTCAGATGAAGAATCTCAAATGCCTCTCTCGAGCCAAAGAGTCGACTCTCATAACCCTGATGATATTTCATTGCCGTCAAATGTTTGGTACGTGGTAGATGGAACATATCTAAAAAAATATTCAGTTCACTACCGTTGAAAGTAATTCTGCAATAAAGGTAGTACAGTCAGAAAATGTTACGCCTATCGATATATTCAATGTTATGGTTACAGACGATATATATAATCTAATTGTTCATCAGACAAATATCAATGCTCACAAGGTGCTTAGGAATCATCAGATGCGAATGGAAAGATACTGACGTTGCAGAAATGAAGAAGTTTTTGTCTATTGTTATGTACATGTGACTAGTAATTTATCCAAGAATAACGCTTTATTGGAGCAAAAAGAGACCATACAAGAATGAGTTTGTTCCATTGATTATGCCACGAAATAGATTTCAGCTATTATTGCGGTTTTTACATTTTGCAGATAATGACAATTCTACTCCTGGTGATCGATTATTCAAAATTAGAGATTTGCTTTCATTACTTGAAAGAAATTTCACTAATGCCAAGAATCTTGGAGAACTGATTGTAGTAGATGAAGCTATGGTTCCCTGGCGTGGTCGTCTCATATTCAGGCAGTATAATCCTGGAAAAGCACACAAATATTGGGTGAAAGTATACAGGCTATGTGATCCAAAAGGATACACATATACAAGTTCTGTATACTGTGGGAAATTGGATGCTCAAGACCGTGGTAACCCAACAGAAACATCTACGCATTCTACTTAAATAGTGTTAGATCTTGCAGAAAAGTACTTGAAAAAAGGAAGAACCCTGGCTACAGACAATTTGTATACGTCTGTCTGTTTGGCCAGCGCCCTGCTTCAGCAGGAAACGCATCTAATGGGAATTCTTCGAAAAAATCGTAAGTACAATCCAAAAGCCATGACTGAAGCAAAAGTAAAGAAAGGGGAAATTGTAGGGCGTGGAAGCAATGATGGAATCGTTGTAGCAAAATAGAAGGATAAACGGGAAGTTCTTATGCTGTCAACCAAACATGACTTGAGGATGGCGACTACAGGAAAGAAAAATCGCAACGGTGAAGATATAACTAAAGCAGAAATGATAATATCGTATAATGATGCCAAACAAGGAGTAGACATTTCTGACCAAATGGCTGGTTACTTCTCACCTCTCAGAAAAACAGTCAGATGGTACCACAAAATTGCCTTCGAATTTCTTCTAAATACAGCTGTTGTCAATGCACTTGTCATGTACAAGGAGTTGACAAACAAGAACATGCAAATAGCTGAATTTCGACTTGCGATTATTGAGTCACTACCATGTAGGGGATGCACCCCAGCCTCAACAGTCTTCAAATGCGGACAAACACGCATTAGAAGAATATGACACCGGAGACTCCAGAAACAGAAAAACTCGCAAAAGATGCTACTTGCAATTAGCAAAGAGCGTAGGTAGAAATGAGGCATTGAAAAAATGCAAAAAGGTATGTACCTATTCTAACGAATGTGTAAATAGGCCGGCTATGTGCTTAGATTGCTTTAGGAAAAGCCACCAAAAAGTAAATTGCATTCACTTTATTATAGGTAAAATGCACTAATAAAGGAAATTTTCTACATTTTTTTACAAAATTTATATTAATTTTGAAATATATTTCAAATATATTTTTTCTAAAAAAGTCTTTTGTTGAAAAGTTTATTCTAGATTATATTTGTAATATTCAAAGGTAAAATTTATTTGCTTGTAAGTTGTACAACATACTTAAAACCCTTATTTGTTTCTATTTTTCCAATGTACTTCAAACTAAATAATCATCTTTTCTAAGTAGGTCTATTATTTTCCTGGATCTACAGATACGCCAATGAAATTTTCACTTAGGAAAAAATAGATATTCCCGAGGTCCCAAATGGCTTTTAAAGCATTATATCTCATGTTGCTGAGGAGAAATAAAGCCATAAGTAAAACACGCATTGTGACCTGCCGGCATCTCACGCGGTACAGCAAGACAGATAACATGAGAGATGCCGGCGGGGCACACGGCAGCCAACGTGTTATGAAGGATGATGTGCCTGATGCGTGTTATGATTGCCGCCATCACTAATGAAGGATTCTAACAGAATGCAGCTTGAAAAAGACATAGGCATTACTAGCTTATAAATGCTTAGGCAGAGCTAGTTTAAAAAGTCTAGACATTGCTAGCTTAAAAAAGGCCTAGGGATTGCTAACTATGAAAAGGCACAAGAAATTGCTAGCTTAAAAAAAAGGCGTAAGCATTGCTAGCTTTAAAAAAAGGCCTAGTCATTGCTAGATTAAAAAGCCTATGGCATTGCTAGTTTAAACGGGGCCCAAGCTTTATAAGGGCCAAGGCATGGCTAGTCTTAAATATCCTTTTCAAGAACTAGCCATTGATAACTCTAAAGGGTCTAGGTATTTCTAGCTTAAAATAAGGGCCTAGGCATTGCTAGTTGTCTGTAAACATGCATAGAAGCATATAATGTCTCTTAAAACGACATTAATTTCTTGACAACCTAATATATTGTTTTATGTTTGTTTTTCATCACCTTTGTGGCAAAAACACTTACTTACTTGTCGGATTTTTACAAAATTTATCTTCGATGGTACGTACCTACACTACAAAGATCAATCGAAACTTAAAATTTAATTCTACAGATGAACGACTCCAATGCAATCGAAGGCCTTTTATTATAAATATTTCTATTAAAAAAACGCAAAATGCCATATAGTACTTTAACTAATTAATGCCCGGAAATTTCTAATAATTATGTCATAACGAAAAATAGATTGACAGTCGTCATCTTGTCATTCATGACTTGTTTTAAACAAAAAAAATATGGAATGCTTGGGTCAGGTGGAAGTTTGGGGTTGTTTTTAATATATATTTTTTTCTTAGGAGGCTATCTGGCGACTGCCCACTTGGGCATAAGTCGCCGCAATCACACAGTCTAGCTCTAGGCTACTTTAAAATAAGAATATGAAAACAAAACAAAGATAAAAAGGGAAGATGAAAAGAATTGGGAAGCAAGCTCCGGCGTCGGGGGGAGGTCCCCCTCCCCCCCGGCGCAGGCGCGTGCGACCTACAAAGAAAACAACAATAACAACAACAACAAAAACTAGTTAAATAGAAGGGAGAAGGCCGGCCTCCCCCCAAAAGTCTACAAGTCCACCAGTCAATGTGCACGCACTCGTCCCGAGTACAAGGGACAGATGGTAGCGACCCCGCCTATCCCGGTACCGGGACAGGTAACGTGCGCGAAGATCACCCAGACTGGGACATTCAACAAGAATGTGCCGAACAGTCTAGGGGACAACGCAGTCTTCACAGTAGGGCGCTGGCGAGCGCTCCATCAAATGGCGGTGTGTCCCGCGAGTGTGCCAATTCGGAGATGACAGAAAGCAATCTGAAGCCTTCGCGGCATTGAGGGGTAGGTCCATGGGGGTTGTTTTTAATAAGTTCTGTTAGGCTTTTTTTGTTTTTTCCCACCCGAAAGCAAACAAACAATAAGCCTATTCTGCCGAACTTGCTTCAGTTCAAAATGGCTGATCTTTGTGGTCTTGTGATCGAGTTCTCGCGTGAATCTTAGTCGTTAATCTGTAAAATTGCCATAATTGTTTAAGTAAAGTATTCATAAAACTGAAATATCACAGCATCCCCCTTCCGTGACGTCAATGCCTCCCATTTGCACGGAACCAACGTCCAATAAGAGTCCAGATGCCGCCAATAAAATATTTGTCTCCTCTGTTACAAATGTCTACAGATTGACTCATTTTTAGCCAAGATACGCAGCATTTCTCATATTTAAGCCAACTTTTAACCTCAAAGGGTGTTTTTTCTAATGACTCGCCACTTCTTCAACCTGTACATAGTGAGCGGAGCAAGACCAACAAGATATTTGTCTCGTTTACAAATGTCTTCAAATCGTATATTTTTCGATTTTTCCTAAATATGCAGTGGTTCTCGTGTTTAACACTAGAAGATATTGTATTTTTACAATCATTGAGTGGTCTTTTCCAATAAATTACCACTTCACAAACCCCGCCTAACGTCGGTTTAAATCATACAAAGTGGGTAGAACAAGCACCCAAAGTTCCCAGATGTCTCTCAATTGTCTCCTATTGTGTTATACTTTTTGTCTATCTGAAGCACGTCTCGTATTTAACTCGAAAATGATTAGACGGTCTATTATTAATTACTCCCTTTAAACAAATGCGAGGTCATTGTGTTATGACATCACAATCCCTAATACTTGTTGCAAATAGGTTTCAAACCGTCCAACACTCCAGGGCACTTACTCTTCTTGCAGTTTGTGCTACTCCCGACCTCCCTCACCGTGAAGTCTGAGAGACCTGTTACCTGGGAGGAGCCCCACGCCCTCCCAGGCCTGGACCTCTCAAACTATATTGAAACTCCCTGGGCATCATTACTAGACATTTCCTTTTTTCACCACTTTCTCTATGCATATCGCCTTGTAATCTATGCGGAGATACCTGTAAATAAAGATGTCTTTGATTAATTAAACACCTTATTGTACCTACCATGTAAAACATATCTCTGTCCTTTAACTATGAATAGCAGCGTTACGGGGTTGGAAATGAAAGTGCGTAATCACTACAATCAAATTAATATATGTACAAATAATTACACCTTCAGCACTTGCCAAACTGTCAATCAATAATAATGTCAAAGGAATATAAGAAGGGAACAATTTCGAGCGAAAGCAATCTTTACAGCAAGAGCGACAGTTACAGAGAACAACACGGGTTAAATTCAAAGCGAACAATAATAAAGCTAGGGAGAATTTTCCCGCACATAATCTACACAGCTAAGCAAATTTGATTGGCCAAACGTACAAATGAAAGGAAGATATATAATTACAATCTGCAATTAACAAGGTGGAAAAATAAATCACTAATTTATAGTACGGATTATTACTAAATGAATGGAATTTATATTATAGTCTGTATGTCGAAAGGCATATTTTCCAACATTGCCCTCATTGGTAGGTCGCTTCAAGTTTGAAGGAGCCCCCGCCCCTACGCACGCATACAGACACACTGCTTCCTGGCATTTGATAATCATGTTTTCGACCACTTGAGATAGGATTTAGGTCTTCTTTTACCCACCCCTGTAATGGGATTTAGGTCTTCTATCCTCTGCAATTGGAGTTAAGTCTTTTACACACCACTGCAATGAGATTGACCGGGTATTGCAAAAGTCCTTTTACATAATTATAGTTTGGATGCACTTAGACACATTTAGTTGTTTTAACATATAAATATGTGTTTAAATTGTAATATTAATCAACGAGGCGAAGCCATTGCTACTAAAACTAAATTTAAAATCTAAAAAAAAGCAGCCATGGTTAAATTTTTATAAATTTCCTGAACTTTGCCAATTATAATAATTTTTAAAAGGAACTCTGAACTAAATTTCCTCCCTTTCAAAATATCACATTGCTAAAATATAGTTATAGAAGAAAAAGATATAGAAAAATAAATTTTATGAACTTCACCATTTGTAATTCTTTGGGTTTTAAAAATTCACAAAATTTCGATACTTATATTTATTTCTGAACTTCACCATTTTGTTTTTTGATATTATAAAAGAATTATTAGAAATAACTTTGATAAAAAACATAAGTCATAACCAAACTAAGATAAAACTATTATTCAAATACTCAAAAAAATCCCCTTCTTAAATTATAGAGTTAGTGATGATGAGGATGTGACCGCCCTCGGCAGTGAGCATGCGCTCCAGGCGAGACCTGAAGATCACGCAATCGTTGCGTGCGAAGTCCTTCCTCATGCAATTGAGGGACTACTTCAGCTCGTTCATGTTGCTGTAGCGGACCTTGTAGGCCTTGCCCTCGACATGCGCCTACAAACTGTAGTCGAGGGAATTGAGATCGGGTGAATGGAGCGGCCAAAATTCCTTCAACCAGAAGTTCATGTTTGACCCCAACCACCCCTGGCCTTTTGGGCGGGCCACTGTCCTGATGAAAGACTTAGTCCTCCTTCTTCGTGATCTTTCTAACCCAGGGAAGGAATTTCGTAGCCAAGATGTCTCTCTAATCGGCCGCGATGAACCTGTAACCGGGCGCAAATCACACCGGCGGCGTGTTCTCGCAATTCGAAGACACAACACCGAGCAGCATCACGAAGGGCGGGTATTTGGTCATGGACGCGTAGCGGACTTGTAAGTCGTTCTACTTGTTGATGACCGGATCGACCATAAAGATTTCTTCATCAGAAAAAATGAGAATTCGATTGCCATGACTCTTCAAGTCGTGGAGAGGGCGACGACAGCACTCCCGACGTTGTTCTCGCCTACGGTCGGTGAGCAGAGGCCCTTCCACGCACTTTAAGCTCCTGCAACCCACCTACTGGAAGGCCCTGGAATCCCGACGTTCTCTCCTACGGTCCGTGAGCAGAGGCCCTTCCACGCACTTCAAGCTCTTGTCGCCCTCCTTGTTGACGGCCTGGACACTATGGCCACCGAGATGTTCTTCACGAGCGCAGTCATGTTGAGCTACGGGGCACTTTCGAAGGTTTTTTCCACAGCCGAACGGTAGACAACTTGAGGTCAATCTTTGAGGTCTATATCCGTTCTGAGCCTTTCCGCTACTCTGTGAACTTATTGTGGCCCTTGAGGAGGAGAGCAGAGATCTCGATTTTTTTTACTTCCATTTCGACACACAAATGGAAAAGACGTTTTAATGACACAATCTGGAAAAGTAGAAGTTTAAGTTTATTTGAACAAACTTTTTTATCATACTCGTGCATTGTAAACCCCTCGAAAGATAAAAGGGAATGTATTCTACTTCTACACACTCGTACAATGTGATTTAGGTATGCTTTTACCCACCCTTACAATAGGATTTAGGTCTTCTTTTACTTACCCCTGCAATCGTATTTAGATCTTTTTCTATCCACTGCATTGAAATTCAAGTATTCTACTCAACCTTGCAATGTAATTTAGGTCTTCTATGCACTAATGTAATGGGAATTAAGTCTACTTCTACTTACCCCTGAAATGGGATTTGGGTCATTTTCCGCACACCCCTGAAATGCGATTTTAGCTCATCTGACAACGCAAGCAATGGGATTTAGGTCTTCTTCTACCACCCCTGTAATGGGATTTATGTCTTTTTCGAACTTCTTTGTAATGGAATTTAAGCCTTCTACCTACACCTTCAATTATATTTGTCTTCTTCTACCAACCCCTGCAATAGGAGTTAGGACCACCTCTGCCAAGTGATTTAAATCTTATTAGTAATGGGATTTAAGTCTTCTTCTACAAACCCCTGCTATCGGATTTATGTATTTTGCTATCAACCCCTGCAATGGGATTTAATTCGAACATTTGCTATCGGAAGCTTCAAATATTCCCTCGCTGGCTACTCTTCGTGGTGATATGATTGACTCTTTCATACTTGATTACTTGCAATACTCATCTTTTTCACTTTTTCCAACTCTCGTAGGTCGACCATATCGACACTTTTTTCTCTCATTTATCATTAATTACTTATTTATTTCACCCCATCCTCCTTCTTTTCGTCTCGCTCTCTTTTTCTCTCAACTTTGACAAACTAACTCATCCCATCCGGACCTCAATCTTCTTTAACCACTTTCAACTTTAAAAGTGGCATTTACTTTCACACCTTGCTCCTTCTCCACTCAATTTCATATTGACATCGTCACAGTTTTCTACTTCACTTCTCAGCTCAATTTTCGAGGGTTTGTGAGTTGGTATGTTTGTATGACCTGTGTATATGCTTGTATGTGCGTCTGTATGTATAAATGCGTGTATTTATACTGGTATTTGCTGTCTCCTTTGTATATATGTTCACCCAGGACTACCAGGGACAATTCAATACAGGCCTTTTTATTTCGTATACTACCATGCCAGATGGCGCTGCTACCCCAATTATTAGCGCCATTCTCGTATTTACAGTGATTGCCTCTCTTTCCCTCGTCAGAGGCGTCTGTCCTATGCTAAACGCCCTCAAGCCAGGAGAGCCGTGTACCTCCTGTGGGAGGCGCTCCACGTATGAAGTTCCCACGCAAGCTGACAAGTTCGCTTTTCAAAATCATTCCTGCTAAAATGCCTTCGATGGTTTTCGCTTTATTTTCTTAATCCACATTTTCTGCCGAAATACCTTCGAAAGTTTTCGCTTTATTTTCTTAATCCATCTTTCCTGATAAAATGCTTTCATTTGCTTTCGCTTTATTTTCTCATCCATACAAATACGAGTAAATCTCCTGATAAACTGAGCCCGTCGTCTTGTTTGGTGATCTCAATAATAATGAGAAAA
This sequence comes from Ceratothoa steindachneri, assembly GCA_963969495.1. Taxonomy (NCBI): domain Eukaryota; kingdom Metazoa; phylum Arthropoda; class Malacostraca; order Isopoda; family Cymothoidae; genus Ceratothoa; species Ceratothoa steindachneri. The sequence continues at coordinate 186,770,599 of OZ018317.1, read as the reverse complement.
AGAAAAGAGGAAGAAGAAATTGAAGGAGGGCTTATGCATGTAAATAAGTGTACTCATGTTTTTCTAAGTTCCGAATCCTATTATGAGTAAGCTGGTCAATGAATTGTGAGTTCTCGTCCACGGATGATTGCCACTACAGAAACTGCCATTAGGAAGAATACTACTAGAAATAAAACGCCACATAGAAGATTGCCAGTAGAAAATTACCTCCGTGAAGATTATCACCCATGAAATTACCGCTAAGAAACGGTTATAGGCAAAAGTGACCCTATAAAATATCATTGGAAAGATTTTGGTTAGAAAAAGCAATAATAATTTCGACATTTTTAAATAAGTTTAAAATTCATGGCACATCTGATTAATCAAGTCAAGTTTCGGTATCTATGATAATAAGTTTCTAGATGGAACTATTTTATCTCAAAGGGCAATTATAAGTAAGATGGGCAGGAATTGCCATAAATGGAGACAAAATAAGTTCTACTTTTCTAACCATGTCTGGTGTAAACACGATATCATCATCATCATCATCATCTTCATCATCATCATCATCATCACTAACTCTATAATTTAAGAAGGGGAGTATTTTGAGTATTTGAATAATAATTTCATCTTATGTTTTTTTACCAAAGTTATTTCTAATAATTATTTTATAATATCAAAAAACAAAATCGTGAAGTTCAGAAATAAATATAAGTATCGAAATTTTGTGAACTTTTTAAAACCCAAAGAATTACAGATGGTGAAATTCAGAAAATTTATTTTTCTATATCTTTTTCTTCTATAACTATATTTTAGCAACGTGATATTTTGAAAATGGGAAAATTTAGTTCAGAGTTCCTTTTTAAAATTATTATAATTGGTGAAGTTCAGAAAATTTATAAAAATTGAACCATGGCTACATTTTTTAGATTTTTAATTTTAATCTTAGTAGCGAAGCCATTGCCTGGTTGGTACTACCAGAATTTAAAGTTCTGGCTTTTGGAGAAAAAAAATTTAATATGATTTTTTTTAGTTTATAATCATTCGAAGATAAAAGGCCAGTTTAATTATTCCTAGGGTGTTTCTTTCTCACTGAACCTACGAGTAGGTGAATCAAATTGTAGATAAAATAATGAACTCTAAATTAATTAGGCGAATTTTAAGAACTGATTTAGAAAAAGCCTCTCTAAACGTGATATATTTTATCTTCCAGAATGTTTTTTTTACCGGTTACTGCTTCCATTGCACGCAATCAGCACACATAACCAATGTCGATCTCTCATTTAAACACTACCACATTGTGTAAAGATGCGATATTTTCCCATTCTTGTTTCGTGCCATACCATACACCACTGAATGTTTTGAATAGCTTTCTGGTCATGAACAATCCGAATTTCTATCAGGCTCTGAATTTATAACATTAGTAATTCTCATACTAAGATTAAGAAGATAATAGACGGCCTCAAATGCGAGGTATGTTTGTTTGTAAATACGTTCAACTTGAACGAAGAGGTTCGCTGCCAACATAAAATTTCAAGAAGTTAATTAAATCTGTGAGAAAAATATTGCCGAAGAGTTTTATAGTTCAGAGGATAAAATGAACTATTTGAGATCTATAACTCTATATTTTAAGGCAATTTATAATTTTTCCTGCGTAATTTAATAAATTACTCCATCTTAATAACATAATATTAAAATAATATTATTTTAAGAAGAATTGCTTTATTTATCATCGTTTTGCTTTCCCTATGACGCCTTTCTTCTTGGAAATTATCCCACGAGGAAAATATTTCTTTCGGTTATTTTTGTCCCCCGGGTCCTTTCCTGGGGTTAATGTTTCTATATTATTTTTTTTATACAGTGTGACCCATAAATCTATCGTAAGTAATAAAATTCCTTTGTGGGAAAATAAATTTCCGCAGTGAAGACGAGTAAATAGAAATGAAGGATAGAAATCGTTGCACTTGCCAATAAACTGAGAAGGATCAATCTTTGGGTTGGAGCTCAAGAACGACACTTTCAACACTTAAGATAAATAAATGTATGGCCCTGTATTAAAATTTTCTATGAGACTGAGGATTACCCTATGTAAAAGCCTTAGAGAAGCGTCAAAAAAGCTTCGGTTGTTTTTTTGTGGCACAATTCACTAGGTTTAATAGTTTTCAGCCATTCTCAATCTAACTACTCAGCTTTATAATTCTAACAAACGGAATCGGGAAGCCATTAAAATAACAAAATATCTTTTTATTTCATTATTATTATCACCTGGTTTCGCATGGATGGGGAGGGAACAGATTAACGGGACATGGCTTATTGGGCACAGGAATAAATCTATGTGGTGTGTAATTTTCCAAACTAGATCTCCCTATTAATGATTTGTTGGAAAAAAGATTTCTATAATTTCCTTACTGTGGTTCTATTGGGGATGTTCGGCATTTTCCGAGATAATTAAAAAAACAACAACATTTTTTGGCTCATTAAAAATTAAATTTCATCTTGAGTTAATATTCCGAAAAAACTTCAATACATTATATCATTGGTTGAGCTTCGTTTAACTAACATGGCCTAAGACGGCGAAAAAAGAAAAAATATTATCATGAGTTGAACTTACTTATATCAACTTGAGCTAAGACTTGGGGAAAAAAGGCTCAATTATTTTATTAATTGAGCTTCACTTTACTAACTTGTCCTATGACTGCGAAAAGAGTAAATTTTATCATTAGTTGATCTTCATTTTGCCAATGTGAGCTAACACGGCATTAGCCTCCCAACGTCGCGGTACCAGATTCGATTCCGAATCCCGGCATGAGCGGACACCAACGTCAGCGCACGCAGAGATCTGGCTACCGATTGGTGGAGGCGCTGTGCTCACCTCGTTTTCAGGGGGTTAGATCTTACACCTCTCACCTCACACATAGCCATTCACAACACTGCTTTCTTTCCTCTCCCGCCTTCATAGCACAACACACACACACACTGTTCCAAGGAATCCTGTCGATGGGTATCTATATCCACGTACCTCTGATGCGGAACAGGTCCCTCTTCCCCGAGGTGACGAAGGCTTCGACCTGAACGCTGTTTGGTGTCAAAACATAATACTTCCTGGCACCTCTGCCCAAATAGGACCGGCCTCTGGGCCCTCGGGCCGACCAGTGATTGTCATACTGACCTTATATAAATTTCATTATCCGGTCGGGATCATCTCAGTATCATGGAAGGATTGGCGCTGACTAACTAACTAGGTTCAATTTAAGCATCAGTCAAACAGAATTTTATCAAATTCAGATTGGACTCTAAAAAGCGCTCAATTATATCATTGCTTGAGCTTCCTTTTACAAACTTGAGCTAAAACTGTAAAGGATAAATTTTATCATTATTTGAGCTTCATTTTACCAATTCGGCGCACGACTTTGTAAAAAAAACCCTCAGAATTTTCTTTTCAGCTCCCTTTTATCTACTTGAACTAAGACTGGGAAAAAAGCTCAATATTATCCTAAAATGAGCTTCATTTTACAAATCTTAGCTAAGCCTGCGAAAAAAGGGCCTAACCATGATCATTAATTGAGCCGAATTTTACCAAGTTTGGCTAAGACTGCGACAAAACGGGAAAATTTTATCATTATTTGAGCTATATTTTACCAAATTGAGCTAAAAATTACGAATAAAAGGTTGAGGTTTATTTTACCCCCTTTGGCTAAGACTGAGAAAAAAGGTTCAATGCGAAGCAAATACAAATATTTTAAAAGGCAAAGTCTTGCCAGAAAAAAAAGCAAAGGGATACCGAATTTCAACAAGATAAATATACAAGTACTTACATGAAGACATATCATTTGCAGTATCCAATACAATTGATCACTTACTCAACCTACCCGGAACTTTCTATTGAAATTTATATAGAATTTAAACTCTTAACCGAAACACTAGGCGGAAATCCGCTTAATTTTCTAAATAAAAACCCATCAAACTAGGCTTCAATCACCGCCAAAAGAAAAGTCATCTGACTTATTACTGCCAGTATGCAAAGAAGAGCCTTCCTCAAAATCCGCTGGACTATGAGTGACCTTGACTCATCAAAGCTAGAATCCAAGTGTCCAAATGGAGTGAAAACAATTAACGTTTTCCCTTGTATTGGTTAGTTTGTAAAAAGAAATATTGTGTAAGTTAACGTAAGAAAAAGTTACCGTTTTTTTATTTTACATTGGGCTGAAACTACATAAAATAGGCTAAATTTGATTATTAGGTGAGCTTTATTCTAGCAACTTTGGCTAAGACTGCGTAAATTATGCTCAGTTTTATCATTCGGTGAGCTTTATTTCACCAAAAGGAGCCACGATAAACGACTGAATTTTATAGTTGGATGAAGTACATTTAACCAAGTTGTGCAAAGACTACGTAAAAAGGTTCAATTTTATGATTACTTAAGCTTCATTTGATCAAATTCATCTAAGACTGCCAAAAAAGGCAATTTTATTATATTTGAGGTTTATTTTACTAACTTGGGCTAAGACCTCGAAAAAGGCTTCAATTTTATTGTTAGTTGAGCTTCGTTTACCAATTTAGTATAAAACTGTGTAAAATTTACAACTTTATCATTAGTTCAGATTCATTTTACTAACTTGTGTTAAGATTGCTAAGATTTTCTCATTAGTTAAGCTTCATTTTACCACTTTGTGCTAAGAAATCTCATTAGTTGAGCTTCATTAACAACCTTATGCTAAGACTGCGGAAAAGGTTCAATTTTATAATTAGTTTAGCTTCATCTTACTAACTAGAGCTAAAGGTGCGAAAGAAGGGTTCAATTTTATCCTTAGTCGAGCTTCATTTTATTAACTTTGACTAAGACTGGGTAAAAGATGCTAAATTCGATCATTATTTGAGCTTTATTCTACTAACTTTGACTGAGTACGTAAATAAGGCTCAATTTTATCATTTTCTGAGCTTGGTTTCCAAACTTGAGCTAAGAATGCGTGAAAAGGGCTCAATTTTAACATTAATTGAGCTTCATTTTACAAATCTCAGCTAAGCCTAAAAATTAGGCACAATTTTATTATTAGGCGAGCTTCATTTGACCAACTTGATTTAAGACTGAGAAAGAAGGATGCAATTTATATCATTAGTCGAGATTAATTTTATTAACTTGAGCTAAGACTGCTAAAAGGGCTTAATTTTTTCATTGGTTGACGGGGTTTTTTTTTTACCAAATTGGTCAAAGACTGTATAAAAAGGATCAATTTTATAATAAGTTGAGCTTCATTTTAACCACTTTGGCTAATCTTAGGAAAATAGGTTCGATTCTGTTTCATTTTACAAACTTACGATAAGACCGGCAGAAAAGGCTAAATTTAATCTTCTTTTTTTTCATTCATTTGGTCAAATTGAGCTAAGAGTGGGGAAAAAAAGCTCTATTTTATCATTAGTCCGAGCTCATTTTACCAACTTGAGCTAAGCCTGCGTAGAAAATGCTATTTTTTAATTAAGTTGAGCTTCATTATGTACGAGTACTCAGGAAGATTTGGGGTTTGTTCAAAAATTAATTACGATATTCTGACTATTGGTGTTGATGGTGGGGTATTTGATCATTTATAATCAGAGTCAATTCCTTTTTAAGTTTCCTTTTGTCTTAAAAATACGGTTTTTATGAGCCCTTGAGGATACGCAGTCAAAATTGCTCTTCAAAATTTTAACCCTGGAGTTTTCAAATATCGGATTCCTTTCCTACAGCTTCCTCCTAGTTTATCCTACATCCTCGTCTCTAAGTTCAAGAGTTATATGAAGATTTAGCTATTCCTCAAGACTTTTCCTCTTACTCTCCAACCTCCAGCCCTTGATTTACAGTTCAGAACTTGACCTCTGCGAATGATCTCAATTCACTAGAAACCCATATTGTTATAAATGGGGAGACAGGCAATGGTGTGATCTAGGCTTGAATACGATTGTGTGAGTTCGAAGGTACAAATGGGGAAAATTAACGTGGCTAGAGCTAAACTGTGTGGTAGTTGTAGGTGCGACAAGTTATGAAAGAAATAATAATGACCAAGTTAAGTTTTGGAAGACCCATAAAATGTAAATGCTAAGGTGTACAATGGTTATAGGGTATAAGAAGAGGTGTATTCGGAATGAAAGGATAGATGTGGTTGGTGATTTTGTTGTACCTGGCATAAATAGAAATGACAAAAGGCGCGGATTTGTATTGGGGAGAATAATATGTCTCTTGCAAACACTTTCAGTACAAAAATAAACACAAGTGACATTGGAGGGAGAGTGGTTGGGTCGGAATGTTAGAAGTGTGATTAATTTGGTCTTAGTACATAAGATGTTGGAGTAGTGTGTGTGTGTATGACGCTGCCTTTAGATCAAATGATGTACGCAAACTGGCTAAATGCTTTGTGGTGGGGGAGTCATACAGTAAAAAGATTAGGAGTCAAAAGGACAATAAGTAGTAACGTGGAAAACAAGGTGTGAAAGAATATATATGAGGTAAAGGATAAATCTAGGCGTTTTAAATGAATTGCAGTGAGGATGACAAAGAATGTGTGTGATTTTGCTATAAGTGCTGCTAGATAGTAGGTATAGAATGGTATCATAGTGGAACATTTTCAGTACTAGGTAGTGGTTAGTTAGTGTCATAGTGATCGAAGGAAGTATGAGAGTAGAAGGAATCAATGTATGGATGCATTGAAAGTAAGAAAAAAGAGTGGTAGAGTACATGGTAAAAATGCCAGTACAAAAGAGTGTCCAACAACGATTAATCTCACCTCCATACATAAACACGACCAGAGTGTATTAAGCAACTATATTGTGGGTGCAATGAGACTGAAGTAAATGTAAATATGATTTATTTTGCTTCCTTAGGCGTGCCTTCCCTGCCCCACACCCGCAGATGAATATGTAGCTTTATCTCTTCTATACAAAACACTTTTCATCTTAGAATTTTTGTAGTAGATTTTCCCTTACAAACCTTGTGAAGATGCCCTCGTTGGTTTTCGCTTCTCAGTAGTAAGGAGCATCGTTTTCGTGGGAATGGATGGTTACCACCAATGAAGTTGGTGGTGTGCGAGAAGTGAGGTAAATATATATGTTTTTCTATAAATGTTGTAGTGAAGGTGAGAATTGAAGAAGAATTGCGATTATTGCCCTGTACAAAGTTCCGGGTGAATAGGGTGAATGTAGAGTGTATAACTGAATCAGTCTGATGAATGTGGTGGGGAAAGTCTTTTGAAAGGAATTTTGGAAGGTTTGTAGTGTATGGTGTGGGAGCATGGTGTTCTAATTCATTCATTGATGAGAGGAAAGTGTAATCGTAGATGTGTACTGGAGTTAACGGCCTAGGGGATGTAATATCGCCATAACATTTTAAAGTCTACAGTATGGAATTGAGCGAAATGTTTCGGAAGATCGGTAGGAAAGGTGTGATTTAGGTGAGATAGATTAATCAGCACGAAATCCTGTTGACGGTTTAGTGTTTGGATGTGGATGTGAGAGTGAACGGAAGATTGAGGAATATTAAGGTGTGGTTAGGGCGTATCCATGGCCCCCAACGAGTTAAACAAGAGGGCGTGCGATGGTAGAAGAAGGCCGAGAAAAAGATCGGCTGTGTAGGAGGAATAGATCCCCCGCGGGGAGAATCGTGTGTGTGTGTGTGTGTTTCGAGCCCTATTGCTGGGAGGGTGAACCCCGAGATTATTCGGGCTCCTTTTCGATGGGATTAAATCAACCACGGGTTACCAATTAACGTGAGGAAAACGAGTTGTAGGGAAACTCCCATTATAGGTAGTGATGGCGTTCAGTTCTCCCTACTCCCCTCCCTCATTAGATCTCTCCTCCAACCTCTCCCATGGACCAACCTTCCTCCCTCAGCTGCACCCCCTTCACGCCCCCACCTGCCTTCAGCTTTCCCCTTTATTTTGGTGTCCGAGTCGAAGGATCTTAGAGATGTCGTCGAAGCTTATCGATTTTCTCGGATGTGTGTTTGTGTGTGTGTGTTAGAGGGACTGATTGACTGTGTGGCGGGGGCATGTGTCTGATTGTTCGAATGTGTTTGCGCAAGTTTGTGTGGGAATATATAAGTGTTTGTATGTGTTTGCTAATGTGTGTGAAGGCATGTGAATAAGTGTGTGTGAATATGTAAGTGCTTGTAGGTGTTTGCTAGTGTGTGTGTGTGAAGGCATCTGTATTAGTGTGTGTGCGTGGGTACCTAACATAGCATCAACCAAAACAAAGTTCTCCCCAAAGCCGAACTCCAACCGACTACTAACCACAGTCAATGTAGCTTAACTTCGTTCTACTCGGAAGGTCTTTTCTTTTGACGTGGTCGTTTGTATATGTGTGTGCACCAACGGGAGAATTTTACTCTGTGAGGACAGACGAACAAAGAAAATATTCGAAAAACTATTGGGGTCGGAAAGGCACGTTATATCCATTCAGGATCAAATTCATACAAAGACACTTGAGGTATTAGACGTGGGTGCACAGGTGTAATCATGTGCACATGTATGTAAACATGTGCATATGTAGGTAGACATGTAGGACTTTGTGTCACGTAAATTATTAGTGCCCATCTTTAATTTAGGAAGCCACCCCACCCTCTTACAAGATTATGAATCCACTACAAAGATCAGTATGACTATTCCTGGCAATCCGACGACATTATTGGCCGATTCTTGTCTGTCGATGTGGCTCAAGGGAGTGTCACCCATTCAACGTCAGGTCAGTGTGGATTTTGAATGAGTCCCGTGGTCGGAAGAGTCTGTGTGTGTGTGAGGAAATAAGAGACAGCGTCGGGCTCGGCGCCCCGCCCTGTTCGACTCCTTACCAATACCGAAGTCAGCGCCGAGGGGCTCTGCCCCAACGGCATCGGTTCGAGTCCCACTTGGGCGCGATGCCAACGCACCTTCCCTGTCTGTAAAGATGTAAGAAATGGGGCCCCGTCCTTGAGTGCAGGGTGGGGGTTCTGAACCCGCCGCACTTGTTACGGTCTCCCCCACTGCGACGTGCGTGGAAAACCTGCCAAACCGAATGACGTCACAGACGATTTATACATGCATCAAACATGTCGATGTGCAAGAACGCGTCATCGCTTTAAATGGGACATTGATGCCGACATGCTCAGTCGAAGTACACTCGCCTTGTACTTTACACTTGTGTACCCTCCGCCCCAACGCCTTCAGGTGGATCTGACGATACACACATGTCTTCATACATTTTCACTCCTTCCATCTTCTCAACTTTTTTTTACATATATCTTCTTTACTTACTTCAATCCATAAACTTAACCATCATTGAGGGATAGAATAATGCAAAATACTAGCCTCTTCCCTTTTGCAAAGCTCGTTCTTCGATAAGGCAGGATTTATCAACGCCCACTAACATTCCCATGAGCGTTTAATGTGGCTAGGAATAGACAAATAAGGGTATAATTAAAACGTGCCCACATTAATGAAAATGGCTACCTGTGAATGGATTAACGGGATGTTGGATCAGTAATCTTTGTGATAAACACATACATGACTGAAATATACCTTTTATATGGCGTAACTAAACAGTGCTAAGGGGGAATGTAATCTATGCAAATGTTAAGCATGTTTGAAAGTTTTGACGTGTGTTTCCTACCCTTAGAATTTACCTATAATAACTTACATTAAAGGTATGGGAGAGAAAACAACTATAAACAAGATTAATATGTGTTAAAGTGGAGAACCCACAACGAAAATGCTCTTTCTTTGTTAAATTTTTGTCTAAGATAAAAAAAACTGATGACTCAACATTGGCAACCTTTCAAATATTAATATGTCAGTATTCTTTAATTTCTCACATATTTTCACCTTTTAATCTATTCTTTTAAGTTGAACCAAACTACTGAATTATTTATTTATTTATCGTTCATAAACCGCACTTTCTTGAATTGCTGTTCACGGTTGGCGTAGAAGAATTTAATAGTCGGGACGCAGACGAGAAATCTCTCATATAAAGGGAGATAAAAATTTGAAATTCGGAAGTATCTGGCAATGTTCCCTTAATGAGTTGCCAAATAGGGAATAAAAATGGGCGTTAAAAATGGTTTAATATCATTGTTGCACAGCTGCTATAAGTCTTTATTTACAACCACACAACATACATGTACTCATACACAAAAATGTTTAAGACGAAAAGTTCTTAAACTTATTTAGGTAATCTCCATGTGCACCGGCCTAGGAATATTTACACGTACACGCTATCCAATTTAGCACATAAATTTACAAAGTACCTTACACACACAAAAAGCCACTTTGAATATACATCAACTGTTCACTTTTATGCACACACTTTGATCGTATCTCTTTAAATTACCGAACCTACTCATTGATTCAAGTATGTACACTTGACGGCGGTGGCCTCATCTTTGGCTGCCAGACGGGTTCAATTCATACTCACGAACGTACTCACTCATATATACGAACATAATCCTGAAAGTTGAAAATTAACCATCGTATTTCTCTAATTTATAACTGTTTGCTCTTACCCTTTTCCCCTTGGGTTAAAACCCCTACAACATTGGGGGATGGAGTAAGGGGCAGCGGAGGTTTTGGTTATCACGGTACCTTGGATTTTAATTATTCATTAGACACAGTTTCAATTTACTCCTCTATTCCTAAACTTCTTAGTAAATAATTAAATTAAAATCTCTCTTTAGGATCTGCGTCGGTGCTTTATTTTTCTTGGCGTCAGGATTGTATTCCTCGTTACCATGGCAACCAATCGAAGCGGATGGGCGATGGGAATAATTGATGTTCACCTTCTCAAAAGTTGCCGTGAAAAGGCGAGTTTATCGAACGATTCGGGAATAATTTTTAATAATTGGGAAAATAACGAATCATTAAATAAAAAATAATAAAACCCGCGGGGATTCTAAATCCATACTAGAACTCCTAAAATAGGATTTTGCTAATCGCAAGTCGTTCTTTCTGATTTGGAAAGTTCCATCCTTGTTGCCCCACAAGGGGGTCAGATGGTTTGGGTGGGGCAATAGCCCGGCTACACCTGGAGGAGTACCACTCCCGACAGACCCTGGGGCCTTTCGGATCATCTTCTGTAACTCTTTTTAAATCTCCTATCTTTTTCGCGCCGTTTTAGACCCAGCCAAGGGTGAAAGAGGGCGTTAAGCGTTAAGAAAATCGTGCTTTTCCGGATATTTTTCCAAATAGGTGCTTGGTTGGTAGATGCCTATCAGGAAAACGTTGCTCACATAAATCTTCATAAAATATGTTAAATACATATCTTCATGTACCATGGAAATTTCATTTATCCACTCAACATATTTTTGAAAATACTTTAAAAAAGAAAAATCGTTCTTTTATTTTGCTCGTTAATATATATATATATATCTTTCATGAGAGCGAAAGAATAATGAAATGAATCGAGCAAACCGCAAGAAACAGGAAAACAGGATAATTTTTCTTCGGAAAAAGTTATTTACGTTATTTCCTAATTCGAAAAATTCCGGACAAAGGTGGGATTCGAACCAAGCACACTGAGGCAGCGAGCAACCTCTTTGATCTCAATTAAACCGCCCCTTAGACCAGCCGGCTACGCGTAAGACCAAAACATCTTCCGAATATATACACCAAGAGGTTAAATAATTGTGCGGTCTTTGTTCGTATGTCCGAGAATGAACATTTAATTAACTGGAATTTAGCTAAATTAATTTGTCACTCCAATGAATGCTCTTTTATAAGCCATTCTGATAATTGTAACATTTCCCTTGACCTTTTAAAAATGGATCCTGTTATTAACAAACTTATTCTTAAAGAAATAAGTGTGTATTTATATTTTAGTTTTGTGTCTGATATTCATAGTTATGGGTACCAAGTTTGGTTATTTTAATTATTTCATTGTATTTTTATTTAAACAATTTGTTTTATTACTTTCTTTCCCTCCCCCCCCCCCATCCTCTCTCCTTGCCCTCCATTTTGCTGCTTCTCGTGTTACCCCTAATCTTTCTCGTTAAGCTATCTCTTTTTCCGTTAATCTTTTTTTTGTATCTGCCTTTGTTCTTTATCTATGTTGACACTCTGTTTGATCTTGCTACATACTCCTGATAAATCTTAATGTGCTTTTACTTTCCATCCCCTAAATTATTCATTGTTGGCTTATTGTCGTAGAGGAAGTGCTTTAATTTTTCTTTCTTATACCGAGTTTCGAAAAAGTTCTGCTAAACTCGGTCTTTTGATCTTTCGAGAGATTTCCACGTGTGTTATAAAAAAAGTTCCGTCAACAAAGTAAAGTTATACTTTTCCAGCATGTGTCTTTTAAGAGATGTAAGTGAAAAGAATCAAGATCTCTGCTCTCCTTCGCACTGGCACTGGCCACAACTAGTCCAACATTGCCAAGCGCTTCAATGTCAGCTGGATGACCGTGTACAGAGTCACGGAAAGGCTCAAGAACGGGGAAGACTTCAAAGATCGATTTCATTCCGACAAACTTCAAGACGTTCGGAAGTGCTGCCTGAACTTCAAAATGGCTGTGCTCGCGAAAAAGAAAATCTCGGTGCCTACGATTTCCAGGGCATTCCAGTAGGTGGGTCGCAAGAGCATGAGGTGCGTGGACAAGGCCTTTGCTCACCGATCGTAGAAGAGAACAACGTCGGGATTCTAGGACCTGCCAGTAGGTGGGTTGCAAGAGCATGAGGTGTGTAGACAAAGCCTTTGCTCGCCGGCCGTAGGAGAGAACAACGTCGGGATTCCAGGGCCTTCCAGTAGGTGGGTCGCAAGAGCTTGAGGTGCGTGGACAATGCCTCTGCTCACCGACCGTAGGCGAGAACAACGGCGGGAGTGCTGTCGTTGCCTTCAAAACGACTTGAAGAGTCATGGCGATCGAATTCTTATTTTTCCCGATGAAAAGCCTTTACTGTCGATCAAGTTATTAATACTCAGAACAACCGCGTAGTAAGCTTCGGGAAGGACATCTCCGAGGTCCGTTAGGTGCCTATGATCAAGCACCGGGCCTCCGTCAGGTTGTTCGGCGCCGTGGCTTCAAATGGCGAGAAAATGCCGCAGGTATGGTTCGGCCAGTTACAGGTGCATCACGCCCGAATACAGGGACAACTTGGCATCGAAAGTCCTGCGCTTGGTGAGAAAGATCACGAAGAAGGCGGACTATGTCTTTCAGGAGGACGGTGTGCAGGACCACAAGGCCAAGACCGTGCAAGAGTGGTTGGGGTCGAAGAACTCTTGGCTGCCGCAGTCTCCCGACCTCAATCCCCTCGACTACAGCGTGTGGGTGCATGTAGAGGGCAAAGCATACAAGGTTGGCCACAGCAAGGCCGACGAGCTGAAGTCCTGCGGCAACCACTTGTGGGCAAGCATGAGGAAGGACTTCGTCCGCAACGTTGGCGCGACCTTCAGGTATCGCCTGGAGCGCGTGCTCGTCGCTGAAGGGGGCCACATTGAATAATATTACAATTTAAACGCAAATTTATACGTTAAAACTAAAAATGCGACTAACTGCATCAGAACTATAATTGTAGCCTTTGTTGAATGAGTCGTAGTGAGCGTAACAGGAGTTTGTCAATACCCAGTATAACCTTGTTATATTCATTTTTCTTCTATTTATCGTTGATAAAGAATGAATTAAATTCAAAAGTACTCGGAAACACCTTTTCCTCTTTTCATGCGGGAAATGCATTTATATATATATATATATATATATATATATATATATATATATATATAGAAAGAGAGAGAGAGAGAGAGAGGGTGGGGGAGAATAGCACTTAAATTTGAGACTTTGTTTCCCTTTTATGTACCAAACAAGTTGAGAAAATATAGCTAAATCTTGTCTTTGTCAAGAGCAAATTATGAGGACCGTAATCGAGAAAGTAGACCATTTCGGGGGACCCTCTTTTAATGGCAACCTTCAGTCATTCTGTACCAAGGTTGACCCCCACCCCCACCCCTAGGAAGTTTAGGGAGACCGACCGATACAAGGAGAGTAGGGGAGAGTGAGAGCCTCTGTGTTCTGCTGAGCAGTTGCGTGTTGGCACGCGATCGAAGCTGAATTTGGCTATTTAAGGGAAGATTTGGCACTCAGCCCTCACGCAAATCGCACCTTGTGCCTCTATCGGGGAGTACTCATAAGAGTGCCTGGCAAGCATCTATTAGGAGTCACTCTTCGCGGGTAACGATTCTTTTGGGATACACCTGAATCAATCCAGTGTGTCAAAGTGAAGGAACACATATCATGCCACGTCAGGTGGTCATGGAAAGGTAATAGTAAGACTTCCTTAATTCGATAGAAAAGTCTCCTGAAGTTCCTTAACTCTTTTAAGGAGCACCTTTTGTACGGGTTGGCGTTAGAAAGTTTAACACAAAAACTACAAATTAACCTTACCTAACCACATTGGCATGGAAGTTATAGTTAAATATAAGAAAAATAGATGCGTGAAGAGCCGCAAGAACATTTCATCATTTTGTGTCTGCGATCTTCCTTCCTGTAGCTTGCACCTCCTGTCTGCCATTCCTGAGTGTTCTGTTAAGCACTGCTGCCAGGGGCGTGATGATACCACCATCACGCGTTTGAAAGAAGTCCTCGCATCCTGGAGAAGTGTCCTGATGTGTGAGGCTTTCCTTTTGTCTCTCCAGATGAAAGCTTTTGGGTACTGGAGTCTCTTGACCCCCGTTTTAATCATTTCTTTCCAATAATAACTTTCTCTTTCCTGCAACAATCGATGGCAATTGGTTTTCACTGTGGATTGAATGTTGATTGAAGTTTGAGTGACAAAAATTGAGTTAATTGGTTTGAGACAAACGCGAGTGACAAAGTTTGCAGGGTTGATCGAGCGTGACTCCATCTCGAAGTGTTGAAGTTCTTTCGAAGTCGAGTTGCAAAATGAAAGTATGTAAATACTGCACTCGCTGTAGAGATGGACATCTTTATTTCAATGTTTCGAATTTCAAACACCATAGCCTGGTAATATAAAAGTTTTGCTTTAAGTTCTTAATCCTATTAGATAGAGAGTAAAATGGTTTGAATTAAAGTGAGTTAATTTCTACAAGTCAAATGCTAAAAGGGGGAGGAGGAGGTGATTGATTTTGCTTTGTAAATGAACAGAGATTCTAAAACTCAGATCTTTGGGATTTAGAGAACGACTAAGGATTGAGATGAATAATAGGACACTCATTTATTATAACGTTTTGGCCTATTGTTGCTCATCTTCAGGTACTACCCCCCCCCCTCTCCTAAAAAACAGGATAGAAATGAATTAAAAGAATGGTGGTGTAATTACATTAAAAACAATGATCTATCACAAAAAAAGACACTGACACACAATGATTTTAAGGCACCGAAGAAAAATTATGTTGGTATGATCACATAAGCTCATAGTGAAACATGAGAAATACATTAGGCTCACCTGTCGGAACTCGGAGGCAAGAGAAGTCTGAAAATAAGAGAAAGAAAGAGGAAAGTGTTTAGTTGTTTGTAAGGGTCGAATAGTGAAGGGCTGGATGGAAATAATTATTGGAATTTAGGTTAGGTGATTAGTATTAAAACTCTAGTGATGGTATGCAGTACTTAAGGGAATAAGCAGCTACCATTACATTCCATCAATGACACTTTTCAAGCAACTGACTGTATCCCGTGCACTGCAAGGGCAAAAGTGATGGTTAATATAATCAATTACTACAGTTTTTTAGGGCTGTTAGATTTATGTATTGGATGGAGTCACTTGATTGGCGTGGATGAATAGCGTTCCCCAAGTTTGCTCGAGGCAGTGCGAAGGTGGGTACTGGCTGTCATGTAAGTAGTAAAGGTAAGGAGGAGTTAAGATTCAGGGAAAATTTGCATTGTTTAATTGACAGCGATTCCAAGATTCTTAGTGAAGTTTGTTATCACTAACTCTATAATTTAAGAAGGGGATTTTTTTTAGTCTTTCAATAATAATTTCATCTTAGTTTGGTTATGACTTATGTCTTTTTATCAAAGTTATTTCTAATAATTCTTTTATAATATCAAAAAACAAAATGGTGAAGTTCAGAAATAAATATAAGTATCGAAATTTTGTGAATTTTTTAAAACCCAAAGAATTACAAATGGTGAAGTTAAGAAAAATTAGTTTAGAGTTCCTTTCTTAAAATTATTATAATTTGCTAAATTCATAAAATTTATATAAATTTACAATGGCTACTTTTTTAGATTTTAAATTTTAATCTTAGCAGCGAAGCGCAAGCTCAGTGGCGAAGTCATTGCCTGGTGTGTTAATACTAAGATTTAAAAATTATTTATCGATATTTCCATTTATATTTAAAGGAGAGTTGGTGAAGTAGGACTATTTTTTTCATTTTTGCAAAGGACCCTATTCGCAACCTCATGTCAAGGTGGGAATAAGCTCGAGCCTTTAAAGAGAGCACTGTAGTAACTATTAAGTTCCTTGGTTACACCAAGGACAAGTAAAATTGCATGCAACTATGCTACTATTCAACGGGAGCTTGTCCTTACATCTAAAAACATATCCAGCTTAAAATTATTATCAAATACAAATCTAAAATTACTCCAATAACTTAAAAAAAAAAATTGAGCGATCTAAATATTTTAGTAGGCCAAGTTCAAGCAGTAGAACCTATTTAATATTCTTAAAAACATTGGTTGTTGAAAGGTTGGGACTAAAGACTTTATTCAAGAACATCTAAATACATTTACATACATATAAATATAATAAACAGTGCCTGACAAAATATTGTACTAATAATTCGAATTCTTTGGACATCAAAGAGAAATTCAATGACAACCAATGTTTATTACGGTGGTAATGGAGCTAAATGTAAAAAGTCACAGTTGGTCCCCCAAATTCAACGGTTCTTTAGTACTTCAAAATTCTCCCAATACAGATAGCATCTTTTTCCCCATCTCAGATTACCTATGGCCGCAATCTGAGGTCACCAGCTGACCTCTTTCTTACTCTAGAGAGCGACTTCCTCCAGAAACAGTTTGGTCTAGACATACGGGATAGGATCAGCTCAATATTTTTCCTATCATCATGAAAATTGCCCCCCGCCCCCCAAGGGATTCTTCATCGCTCAAGAGCCCAGGCATATTTACAAGTTTCTTCGCGCCCTACAACGTTCCATACAAAATATTACATCGAAACAAGTACCCATACACTCTAAAGTGAAACTAATAAAAAAAATACTAGGGCACCTTAAAAACTTAAACAGGCCCTCACTCCTACTCACTCCCTGTACATCATATAAGACCTACTACATCCTATTATGCGTCACAGAGAGGCCGTGTGATGAGATATGAGATTGAACATTAGAGTTTACATACAAAATGCAACACGCCAGATCAGCAATCTAACGGACTAGATTTTTTATTCAGCTTGTAAATTCCCTCCCTCCACCTTAATATGTAACGAGCCATCCATACTGATTTTAAGAACACTACAATCAAAGTTTTGTTTTCCCCTCGCCGAAAGAGCAAACACACCAATCGACAAAAAATCGATACCAACTTTCAGATTACTCCTTTATCAATTTGCTATCTTCCGAAGACATGTGAAGCTCAAATCAGACGAACACAAATGTCTGTGAATTACTATCTGTACGAGATCAAATAATTCTCACCTATGCTATACATGTATTCATCTAGTTATTCGAAGAGCTACACACAGAGATCATTTCATCCTTCGGTAATTTGATACAAATATCATTGATAATTAATTGGCAAGTCGAAGATCTTGGTAGCCAATATACATTTCCAAGCAAATAATAATAATAAAAAAGGTAACCTAAAAAAAACCATTTATTTGTTCATCATTCAATTCAACTCAGTTTAATACACCGGCTTCAGTCAGAGCCATTCATTTGAATCAATCAACTTTGATATTGTCAACTCTCACTCTAAAATCTATGTTAAATGAAGAGCTGAACACGCATATATATATATATATATATATATATATATATATATATATATATATATATATATATATATATATATATATATATATATATATATATATATATATATATATATATATATATATATATATATATATATATATATATATATATATATATATATATATATATATAGTAGGAATATGAAGACATATGCGATGGTTACGAACATTTAATTTTCCGAGTTGATGACCATCATCAGCGGCGAATTCTAAATACAAAGAATTATTTTTATAAGAAAAACTAAACACAGCAATAGCCCCTCCACCCCCCAAAAAAAACAACATGACAGGAGTCGAAAATGATAACCGAAAGCAAGAAGTTAAAATGCAATATATAATCTTAAACCGTTGAAAGCAAATGGGTGAAAATCTATTAATAATTAATGTTCGTAACCATCGCATATGTCGTCATATTCCTACTACGAATAAGGTTCCCAAGGAACGACTCCATCACCAATATATATATATATATATATATATATATATATATATATATATATATATATTAGGAAAGTATTGATTTTAATGAAAGAATTAAACATCATAAACCGGATTTTCAATTGGGCAACCTTAATAGCACCTTAATGAAACACCGAAAACAAGTTTCATCATATTGATTTAAAAACTCCATACACTGACTCTTGGTACATCTTTGAGGGACCCAACGAACCAGCGGTTCTTTTGCGAGCTCACCTCCTGGTTGGTCCTGGCAGAAATACTTCTCGTCTGAGAAGAACCAAATCAGGCCAAGCTTGGAGGGCTGCTTTAGGAAGAAGAGGACCGATTCCAGAAAAAAAAACGTTCAAGCGGAATTCAGAAGTGGCAACGGCGACAAATTGCCTACTGCACCCTGTATATATACTTCTGTACCTGCGTTACAAAAAATGAGAGCATTTTTACCTAAATTCATTCTGTAATTTTACAACACAATTAGACACGAAATATATATATATATATATATATATATATATATATATATATATATATATATATATATATATATATATATATGTGTGTGTGTGAATCCAACAAACCTCAAGAAACAGAAACCGGGAAAAATTTTCTTCGTAAATATTATTTCCTAATTCGCAAAAAATTCTGTACCGGGATGGGATTCGAACCGTGCACACTGAGGCAGCTCTCATCCGCTTTGATCTCAATTAAATCATCTCTTAGGCCTTAGAGAATTAGGAAATAATATTTCCGAAGAAATATGTTCCCGTTTTCTGTTTCATGCGGTTTGTTTCGCGCTCATGAAAGATTTATATATATATATATATATATATATATATATATATATATATATATATATATATATATATATATATATATATATATATATATATATATATATATATATAGACAAAGAAAGAGCAACTACAGGATCTGCGGGTGATTATACAACCACCACAGGGCTATGCCATTTTTATTTTCTGTCTTTCAAATAAATTTGAAGACAGAAAGAAAGATGCAGAAA
Organism: Ceratothoa steindachneri; assembly: GCA_963969495.1. Lineage (NCBI taxonomy): Eukaryota > Metazoa > Arthropoda > Malacostraca > Isopoda > Cymothoidae > Ceratothoa > Ceratothoa steindachneri. Next base: position 186,751,211 of record OZ018317.1, on the reverse strand, counting down.
CCTGGTGTAGCTGACTATAAATACATAGAGTACAAGAGAAAGAAGAATTGGACGCGAATGAGCAAATGAGACAATAAACTGGAGTTTTTTTATAGGTAAGAGAAAGGGACATTAGAAGAATCCAGAATCAAAGGGAGCAGAGGGCGGCACAGTGAAGGTGGTCCTTCGCGTCCAATTGTTCTTCCTCTTTTACTATATATATATATATATATATATATATATATATATATATATATATATATATATATATATATATATATATATATATATATATATATATATATCCACTATGAGTGCTACTCTACAGACCCCACACCAGGCATTTAAGGTTTTAAGGTGAGGGTGTCCAGAGACTCAATGTAGCCAACCAGGGGGAAATCTCTTCAACTCTTATTAGTGCGACGCTACAATATCTAACGCCTCGTGAACACCGTATCAAAAGAAAAAGCTCGAACTACAAACAACACAAAACAAAGGAAACAAAGTAATAACAACCAAGAGAAGAAAACATGATCCCTAGAAAAAGACTTCATGAGATGGTAAATCGCAAACCAAACATTTTGGTACTCCATGAGGGTTCTAAAAAGTTGTGGCAGAAAATATCTGAAATAATTAGAAAATAGAAATGAGAAGAGTAGAAATAGAAGCTGAGAGAGAAGCAAACACAATTCCCGAATAGTTTAAGAAATAAATAAAGGGGAAGAGAACGCACCCTACAGGAGGCAAAGGCAAAGGCTTAGTATAATAAAAAAACAACTAATAAAGACCTTCAGCCTAGTTGTGCCTTTAATTTATATATATATATATATATATATATATATATATATATATATAGCCTGACCAAAATTAATTATGAAGCAGCTATGAAAAATTGAAGAATAGGATTGAAACTCATTTATTTCATACTTGACATAATACAAATAAACATTTTTGCGTATATCATCATCATCATCATCATCACTAACTCTATAATTTAAGAAGGGGATTTTTTTGAGTATTATAATAATAATTTCATCTTAGTTTGGTTATGACTTATGTTTTTTATCAAAGGTATTTCTAATAATTCTTTTATAATATCAAAAAACAAAACGGTGAAGTTCAGAAATAAATATAAGTATCGAAATTTTGTGAATTTTTTAAAACCCAAAGAATTACAAATGGTGAAGTTCAGAAAATTTATTTTCATATATCTTCTTTTATAACTATATTTTAGCAACGTGATATTTTGAAAGGGGGGAAATTTAGTTTAGATTCCTTTTTAAAATTATTATAATTGGCGAAGTTCAGAAAATGTATACAAATTTAACCATGGCAACCTGCGAAGCCATTACCTGGTTCTATCGATAATTAATCAATATTTGATGTGTCCTTCTTTTGCTTTTTTGCATACTTGCGACTAAGTTGGCACCAGGTGGTTGGCTCAATCTTCTGCCACTCTTCATGAATTTTGGCTGTTAATTCACATTTTGACGAACATTTGTGCACCCTCAATCTTGTGACCACAAATGTTCAATGGGGTTGAGGTCTGAAGTTGAAGGGCCGATTCCATCAACGTCACCCCTTTCTTTTCGAAACAACCCTTTAAGATTCTAGATGTGTGGCATGGAGCATTGACTTGTTGGAAAATTACACCATCTGGTGTGCCATCATCGGAAATTTTACCTAAGGAAGGTTGATAAACCTGGTATAACATGTTGTTGTGAGTGTTAGAATTCATTCTGCCTTCACAAGTAAACAATAATCCTGGACCTGAAGACGACATGCAGCCCCAAGCCATTACACTGTCACCTTCAAATTTGACTGTTGGGACAACACATCTCGGATCATAATCTTCCACAACTCTTTGACGAACATAAACAGATCCAGGTGTCCCAACGATCTGAGTAGAATTACAAATTTTACTGTTCATTTTTGGTATATAATAAAAATTTTGGTATCCAATTAAATTGTGTACAAACGCAATACATTCGTGAAAACTAATGTAGAGAACCTACCTAAACGTTGCTTTCATCAGACCAAACAACTTTAGCCCAATTATCATGAGTCCAATCTGTATGTTCTTTTTCTTAAGACAATCGCTTCTTCTTGTTCACCTGCGACACTCTCGGTTTCTTTCTAACCTTACATCCTTTGAGCCCAGCTTCTAATAACCTTCTTCTCACTGTTCGTCTTGATATATCTTTGTTTGTCGCTGCCTGAAACTCAGCAGCTACATGAGAAGAGGTTTTATTTTTCCTATCGGCCAGATATGTCCTTTTCAGCAACTTCTCTTCCCTCGGAGTTGTACACCTTTTGTGACCTTGACCTTCATGGTTTTTGAAAGAATTGGTTTCATTGTACCTTATAATGGTTGTTTGGACACCGTCTCTCGATCATTTCAATTTTCTTGCAATTTTGACTTGCAATTATTTGAGCTCTTTGAACTTCAGGAATAACTCTCTTCGGATACATTTTTAACAAAAAATACCACTTGTAAGTTAACGATAAAATAATTATGGAAAAAATCAGGATAAGCGTTAGTATTACACATTGAATGGCAGAAGGTTGGCCCAAACACATATGCATAATATGCAAAAAGGAATAAAACTGTTATACAAGCAAAAGGAGGACACATCACATATTAATTATATATAGAATATACGCAAAAATGTTTATTTGTATTATGTCAAGTATGAAATAAATGATTTTCAATCATATTCTTCAATTTTTCATACCTTGCCCCATAAATCTGGCCAATCACACAAACACACACACACATATATATATATATATATATATATATATATATATATATATATATATATATATATATATATATATATATATATATACAATAAAACCACTTTTTGAGCACAAAATTTATTGAACCGGAACTTAAGTTTTCCATACCCAAACTAGTTCCGGTTCAATAAACTTTGTGCTCAAACGGTGGTTTCATTGTATAATAATTTATTCGCTATTGGGGAAACAGTGTCTTCATATATATATATATATATATATATATATATATATATATATATATATATATATATATATATATATATATATATATATATATATATATAAGATTAGGTTCAACCTTAAGCATGACTTAAAATTACTTCACTATTTGTATATTTATTTATAGAGAAATAGGGTGTAATAATTTAAAAGTTACGGCTCTTTGTATATGAACGCATAACTCAAACTCATGCCGGTGAAATCCCTAAAGTTGACCCGATTTATCACACAAACGTGTGTCAGTCAGCTTCAGGTAACATATGACAGTTCTGTATGTTATTGCGTGTGTATGTGTGTACGAGCTTTCCCATTTAATCCTTCTAGACGAAGGGCGGAAGAGTCCATCATGGTGTCATATATAGCTAAAATAAAACAAGGAGTTCCATTAATACGACTAAAATTCTACACCCGTGTCCTTAATTTGATGGGCCCAAGCATGGACCGACGCCCTTTTTCTGTTGAATAAATTGGACAAACATCGTGAGCGGAGCAGCTTAAATTCCACTAGAGGGTTAGAAGGCATCTGTCTGGGGGGTGGGGGGTTCGAGACCCCGCCCTAACGCTCATCTCGTTACATAAATAGACGTGTAGTCTTCCATCCCTGGAATATAAATCAACATTTGTATCGAACCTGTTTGTCGAACCCTTTCTCTCAATTACCTTCCTTCCCAGTCGCTTTTGCCTCGGGTAGTGGTCGCCGATTGAGTCTCAGTGTGTCCATTGCAGGGTCCTGTCTGAGATGTTACGTGTGCAATTCTTTCAATGACACGGACTGCAGCGACATCACGCCATACTCCAAGAGCAAGTTCCTCGCCGATTGCAACACCCTCACAGAACGGCCGCCCTCCGGCAAGTACACGCTTTGCCGCAAGATCGAGATGTACTTCGATATGGACTTCGGCAAAGGTTAGTGTTTTTGTTTCTCTTTTTCTTTTTAGTCGCGTGCGCACTACTCATAAGCTATTATGTCGAGGCGTAGGTCGGTCGATCGGGTGGTAACTGTTGTACTTCTCAATGACTTTTTTGATAATAACATCGTAATTTTCGGCCGATTCTAACGGAATTTGAAACCCTTATGTTGTTTTACATTCTCTTTCAAATGATAGAATTGTCAAGGTCCAATCAAGGTTAGTCCAGGAATTATTTAAAGTTTTTGAAAGTCATATGGTCATAAGTCAGAATAATTGAGAGCACGCGACTAGGTCTGCTCACCTTGTTACCTTTTGAAAAAAGCAATTTATTCGCTCACAAATGAATTATTTTTAACTTAAAGTAACTTGGGTTACTTCCAATTTTACATTATTTATTTTGAGGGGGGAGGGGGAGTCGGAAGGCGAAAGCGGACAAGAGTTTGATTACGATTCCGTCGAAATCGGAGTAAAGATTGATTTTTGCCGCATTTCGCCTGACGACCGCCCAAAGTGAAGAACATATTTGGATAAATAACCTATAATATTAGGTTGAGGAATAAGTTCTTGCGTTTTTTTTAATGTTGTGTTGATTTAAGTTTCGTTGACGTGATTTTTGCACATATTAAGAGACAATAATAAATAATGAGAGCAAAATTTGCAAAGGTTAGGCTACGTCTCTTAACAGCGTAGAATATTAGGCTTTTGCTTAGGCTACGTCTTGAAGTTGAGTAATAAGTCATTGCGGTTTATGTAAAGGTGGGTTAATTATATTTTTGTTCTGTACCCTCAAAATGGAATGTCAAGTTGAAAGAAAGGCGCATTTTCGACACTTGTTGTTATTCATTTTCAATCGAGACGGGAACAATGCAAACGCAGCCAAAGCTCGTCACGATATTTGTGCTATGTACGGAGAAAATGCTTTCTCAGAAAGGACAGCTTAATGGTGGTTTTCACGTTTCAAGAACGGTTATTTCAATCTTAATGACGAAGAACGTTCTTGTCGCCCCATTAAGTTGGATGAAGATCGATTGAACGACCTTCATGAAAATCCTCGTCAATCGACTAAATAATTGGCTGTACAATTGGCGTGTGATCAGAAAACTGTAGTGAATCACCTTCATTCGATGGGGAAAGTTAAAAAACTCGGTGGATGGGTTCCGCACGCTTTGAGCGAAAGAAACAAACTTCAACGCTCCACGATTGCCGTAGGTTTGCTTGCTCGTCACGAGGGTACTCGTGGATATAAGGACAGATTTCTTCACATCATCATCACTGGCGACGAAAAGTGGTGTGTTTATCTCAACATGAACCATCGAAAACAATGGCTTAGCCCCAATAAAAAAAAACAACCCGCGATTAAAGCAAGGACTTCATCCACGAAAGACGATGCTGTGTGTGTGGTGGGATTGTGAAGGCATCATTCTTTATGAGCTCCTTGCGAACAACGAGATTTTCAATGCATAACTCTACGTTCAACAACTGTATCGACTCGCCGAAGCTATTCGGGAAAAGTGACCTCATCGACGTTATGGAGTCCTTCTGCAACACGACAATGCTCGTTCTAACATTGCCAATATGACAAAAGACGCCATCCAAACGCTTAATTGGGAACCTGGTTAGAAGAATTCTTCGAGTCAAAATCCAGAGATTTTTATGGCAGAGGCATCGAAAAACTAGTTAAACGTCGGGAAGAAGTAGTAAATAATAACGGATAATACATTATTGATTAAATTGCATATTGTTATCAATTAAAACTGAAGTTTTTCTAAATTTGTTAATGGTAATGAAGAAATTTGATAAAACCGTAAGAACCTATTCCTCAAGACCAATAGTTCAAAAGTAACCTAACCTAAATTAACCTATCCTTCCATTTTCAAATTACCACTTTGTAAAACTCTACAAACCTTTTGTACCTACCTTACAATGGGGGGGGGCGGCTTTGCCCCCCCCCCTCATTTTTTTATTCACTCGTAGTATAAGCATCTCAGATGCCCCCCCCCCCCCCCCTACGAATTTTGCCGTCTTTCGTCCAACGATTATCAAAAAGAAAGAATGGATGCGTATAAAAAAAACTTAAGTAATGCGCTGTGTTATACACTACTTTATTTGGGCAGCGAAAACGGCGACCTAAAATACCTTACAATGTTTCCCACACTCGTGACAGATGAAAGAGTTACAAATCGCTGTGTTCCCCCCCAAAAAAATTATATCACCCCAAATTCTTCATGCATTGGGATTTATCTCTTGAACAGATTAGATTATATATTTTTACTTTCTAGATTAGAAAATTTAACACTTAAGATGTATGATGAAGTTTCATGGTTATGTGGCATTAATTCCAATAGAAAGTGTACTGTTAGTCGTGTTTGTAATTTTCAAATGAAAAATCTGTGTGGAATTCTGTTTAAGGTGAGCATTGCTAAGTAAATATTACTTATAAGAAAAAAATGTATTCAACAAGGGAATTAATTAAATATTACTTTTAAAATCAGTATTATGAAGAAATAGTGAGTTGAACTTATATTCATTTTGCATATCAATACCGAGGGCAAAGAAGTCTGATACGCCCTTTGCACGCGGTGGGTATCAGCTGTCGACACATCGCCAGAAGGGTCGACGGATCACATTCCGGTGTTGCAGAAGTGTTGAAGAGGATCCGAGAAAGTGGGAACATCCAAGACCGACTTCGGTTTGGACGACCCAAGTTTCAACTGCAGCATAAATGGACAGAGGAGGGGGGGGGGGGAAATGCGTCCGTCAGAAAGGTCCGTCGCAGACTGCTTGTACGAGGTCTGAAATCATTTAAAACCCGCCAGAAACCATTGATTAACCTTCATCAAAAGCGACGTGGCCTGGTTTGGGCACGTGCTCGCCTCAACTGAGCCATGCATCAGTTGGGACGTTTCTTATGGTCCTACGCGTCCATGTTTCAGTTGTTCTCGAATCCAGGCAACGTTAGAGTTCGCAGGAGGCAAGGGGAGCAGTGGAATCGAGAGGCTATGGTACCAACAATCAAGCATGGTGGTCGCTCTGACATGTTATGGGGCTGCATATCAAGATCAGATATCGGTCGCGTACAGTTTGTGATGGCACCGAGAATTCCAAAAAGACCCAAGCTGTCCTAAGAGATTACATGCTACCGTCAGCCCGAAACCTCTCCAGAAATTCTTGTAATGTGATTTTCCAGCATGACCATGCCCCATGTCAGAAGTATGCGTCTACCATAGAGTTGTGCGGAGACAACAATATCAGTGCGATGGAGTGGCCACTTCAGTCTCCGAACATGAATCCACCGAAAACCTCTTTTAGGACTTGAAAGAGGTTGTAAGACGTCGCCAGCCAACCTCAATGAGGAACTGAAGGCAGTCATCAACGCGGAAATGTCACAGCATCACACCTACCAGATGTCACACCCTCGTAGAGGGTATGCCTCGATGAACAAATGCTCTCATCACTGACAAAGGACTCTAGGCAAACTACTGAGCTTTCTGTATCAGTTTGATGTTGTAATTTTCATCAGCTTATCTGTTATATGTTGTGATGTTACCTCTTTTACTATTTCTAGAAAATTTTATTCATTCATTTTGATTTTTTGGCATATATAATAGAGCTATTTATTCCTCCTTATTTCACTCTTCTATTTATATTGATAGACAAATAAAAACTACGGCTCTTCATTTACCTAATTCCCTAATGTTAAAACTTTTGGCCGCGGTTTTACTAGGTCCAATGATCCACTGATATATATATATATATATATATATATATATATATATATATATATATATATATATATATATATACATATATATATAATTTAAATGACTTGAATGTAGGAATTCATACTCCGACCTCAAAATCAAAATTCGTTAATCTTCACTAAACTTCTCTACTCTTTTTGTTTCGGATTGGTCTCAGGTGGATCTTAGGGTCTTTGCCTCTCTCTAAATCTTCACTATGTAACAGACTAAACAAACTACTATGCTTCGACACGGGATGAGTTCGCTTCCTCCCAGTTAATTACAAATACTCTGCGGGACACAATTTCTTTATGTATAGGAACTGCGGAACTGCAGCACCCCCTATTTGCACTAGATATTATCTAGAAGATTCAATATAATGAGTCCTTTTTTCTTTAATTCTTTCTTTATACTTGTACATTATATAAACCTTAAGCTCCCCTAGTTTATGAAAAAATACAAAAATCCTCGTATAGAACTGTGCGCATCACAGTTCCAGCGACGCGGTGTTTGACATGTACGCATGCTCACATGTCCGAGATAGGAAGCTTCACGCTAGGGAAAGAGAGTATTGTGGCTCAAGCAGTGCTGACTCTGGTGTGCTGGTGAAATGTAGTGTTTCATTATGACTCCGCGTGTGTTATATTCTTGAATGCGATAAAGTGTAGAATTTAATTCATATTTTATTCGGTTCTTTTATTAATTAATTGAGTTTCTGAAATTTATCTTGGAAAATAATCTAGATGATGTTCTTATTGTAATTAAGAAACTGATAAAAATCCTCTTGACAATTCCCATGACTTCATCAGAGGCAGAACGCTGCTTTTCAACACTGAAAAGAATAAAAACTTTTCTAAAGAGCAAATAGAATTCTGAAAGACTAAATGCACTTGCAGTGCTTCCAATGGAGAAAATATCCCTCACTAGCATTTCACAGATCAAGGAGAAAATAATTAATCTTTTCGCGCAAATTAAAACAAGAAGACTGGATTTAGTTTTTAAATGAATGGATCAAACTTGAACTGTAATAATTTAGGCTATTAGTAAGTAAAAAATGTTTGATTTTGTTCTGTTTAGGATTTTATCAAGTTTATATAATTTCTTTTTATATGTTTATTTCCTTTTACACAATATTAAAACAATGCTAATAAAAATTCTGATGCAGCACCCCCACTAATTTTAGCCATGAGCCGCCGCGGCCCATGCCACATCAAGAGAGCTCTAATCCATCCTCCACACAATATGCCTCCAAATCCAGTGGTACATTATACTGAGGTACTCCCGATTAATTCCGCCACCCCGTAATCAAGCCTCATCACTACAAAACAATCCACATAAGCATTGTACAGCAAGCCATCCAATCTCTCTACATGCCCCCTAACAGATTAAATATCCCTCCCACATCACACACGGGTAGCAATGGTAGTAAAGCTCGGATGCGACTTGAGTCACTCATATGCCTGGAACCAGAGCTTGTAGGGACCACATTAAAATATGAAATAAGAGATTCAAAGAAACCTTAAAATGAACACTTTGAAGTGTTTTATGAAATCTTATAATGGGTTCGCGTCAAACCAAAATAATATTTGATGTCAGGGAATCTGAATGAATAAATACTCTGAAAAAAAACAATGTTCCCTTATAGTAATACCTCTCTTTGGGGAAAAGTCCCAATGGACAATGGTCAAATAATTGTGGTTTTAAGACGTTCTCTAAGCTTGTGTGATCTGTGCAAGCGAGTTAAACTATAATTAATAAATATACAGAACTATAAAATAACGAGCGGATAAAGATACTGCAAGCCAAATTATAAAAGAGAACTCGTGCAGGATTTGGGAGTTTTGAAACCCAAGCTAAGACCGCCTCTCTCCTGAAGTTCACGTTCAGTCCGAAAGCAATCATTAAGTTTTATAACAGTAAATACCGTCAACATTATAATCTATATATCTTCCAACGTAAAAGTAATAAACAGCATAGTCATATTTTTCCAAATTAGTGAGATTATCGTAATCAGTTCATTATTTGTACCCAAAACTAAATAATTTTTTCTTCCCGTTAACTAGAGGAACTTTAATACCATTTTATAAAGAAACAAATGACAGGAAAATAATAATTTTGGTTGAATAATTATAAATATTTGTGCAAAAGAATCTAAGTAATAATTAGACTACAATAGCTTCTATATATTTAAGTTAGATCCAATTAATCGAGGATTTATAAGAGAATTTGTGCTTTGAGCCATAAAATGAGAGATGGTAGCGTTTGGCAAACTATTGAAGGGATGGTTATCAGATATCACCGTGTCCCCTAATTAAATATTGAAAATTATCCCTTAAATAACTTTAATCTTATAGAAAAACAATATAATGGCTTTTGTTTTATTTCTGTTAAAATTAATATATCTCTAATTGACAAACCATAGCCAATAAACCAAACTCCAAAAAAGAATTAACTAATTTTATCGAAACATTATTAAAGAAAACTCTTATTAATTACTTATGTATAATTAAATAACAATTGTAAGATTCTTAATAATGTAAAACATAGTAAAATAAATTAATGTAAGTAAAATGTGCAAAATTAATCCGATTTAGAACTCGTGTCGAATATACAAAAATAATAACTTCATGTATCTGTTATATAACGTCGTGTATGCGGACCATTTACATAAAATGGAAATTGGAAAGTGCCTCAGGATGAGGAGCCAAATGTATGAAGAGCAATAAAGATAAAGAGTAATACTGGAAGAAGAATATAGCAACACCAGAAGAAGTTTCCAAGATCAACCTCCACGAAATCGAGAGAGTACCAAGATAAGAAGAATACCCAAATTCCGCCATCGAAGAATACAGAATCTACAGAACAAAACCTGATCACCAATTATGGGTGGTTCCTCTCTCTAGAAGGTAGACACACCATAACTGGTGACCTCTCTGATATCGAAGGATGGTGAAGAAGAAAATAGATTTGCTAAGAAAGTAACAAGCTGCTCAATTTACACACTAAGAAGCTCTTGCGAATCCCATCACCATCGAGCCTCTTATCCTCAATGAAGCAACCGTTAAATGATAGTTCAAAATAGTGGATTTTGCGGCCTTGCCAAAAATCCACCTTAATCATACCTCGCAGAGATAACCTCCTAATAAAAAAAAAATCACTCGGCTCTGTGAGACTCGGAAGCAAGGACTATTCAAGAAGCTCATTTCTACTCACTAGAATACTTAAGGCCAGTTAGATGAGCTAAAATGAACCGCTATCAGTGGGCGTAGGTGAAGACCTAGCCCGGCAAGAGTTTGTCCAGTCTACCTACAACAAAGCACCCATCATCACCGCTCAAAAAGACTGACAACACTGGATCAAGATGAAATCAGCAGACGAACTCACGCATTCGTTCAGGCACAGTGCTTCACTATTATTAACAATAATAATAGTAATAAGTATTACGAATACCAATAATAGAATTAAAAATCCCAGTGTAAATTCAGTGCCTCTTCAATTTTCACAGTGGAAATAGTGCAAAGTCCAGTGTTTGATGCTACGAATTATAATATTAATTTGTTAAGACCAAATTTAGTGCCTAAAAATCCATCCTATCATTAATTTTAATTTAATTCCGTACTCATAGCCTCCATTTAGTTAGAAAGAATTTGTGTGGTGCATACACATAGAGTCACGTACACAACAAGAGATTTTGTTTGCGAAGAGGAGTTGCAGCTCCTGAATGCGAACGCTCAATTAAATGTTGAAAACTTTGCATAACATAGACTACACAAAGAACATCAGACTTGATGCGTGCACACAAAGAACTGTATACATAAATAAAAATTACAAAGAAAAGTCAAAACCAATGAGCATTTTAAAATTTATGTTGCAGTTAATTATAAAAGTTGAATAAGAAAACAAATGCAAAAATAAAAATACTAAAGTTTTAGTTCACACACACAAAACAACTATACATAAATAATAAGTTTTGTTTGAATTGAGGAGTTGCAGCTCCTGCCTCCGAACGTTCATATTGAAGTATTAAAACTGTTGCAAAATATATTAAACAAAACATCGCTAAGTACTGATACCACTTTTGTGTGAAAAGTACGAATGGACAGTGGTCAAAAGACTGTATTTTTTGTTGTTTCCTAATTCTGGTGTAATATGTGCAAGCGATGCGAACTACAATTAATAAATCTACAAAACTACAAAATAATAACGAGTGCATAAAGATACTGTCGGCACACTTAAAGAAAGGACGAGAGCTTGTACAGAATTTGAAATTTTGAAAGCCGAGCTAAGGCCACGGCTCTCCTTAAGTTCTACGTTCAGCCCGAAAAGCAATTGGTACATTTTATAACAGTAAATACCGTCAAAAATACAATCTATATATCTCGTAACCTAAAAAGAATAAAAAGCTTAGTCATATTTTTTTCCAAATTACTGGGATTTTCGTAATCAGCTCTTTGTATGTATCCCTATATAAATATATTTTTTCCTTTCCATTAACTCGAGGACCTTTAGTACCATTTTAAATAGAAACAAAAGACAGTAATATAATAATTTTGGTTGAATAATGTAGCAGAATGCCCCATTTGATCACCCCCCGCAGGACACCACTTTTGTCGTGGTATACTTCTTTGATGAAGAGGCCTTTGTTCTAAGAGTGTTAATTTTGTTGTTTTAAGGAAGAGCCGCTTCAACACGTAAGGATATAAAGAAACACACAGGAATTCCCAAAATAAACTTATATTTTAAATTTTATCAATTTATTATACAAACACAAAACATGAACCACAGAAATACTCCGAATTTTAAAATACACAAGAATTACTTCAATTAACTTGACCCTCTAATATTAGCTAATTCGATGCTCACTTCAATATACAAGAAATAGGCTAATTGCCTCTACTGGAGTTTAAATACTTTGGTTGCTCTGGCGGTAAATTTGAGTCTGACCTTGAACTCAATGAACCCCAGACACCACAGGAATCTGGTAGGTTCTTTGACGCGTGCTTCGACCAGATTGTTGGAGGTGGTCGAGATCACGAGGTACTTTGGTGAGTGTAACAGATGGGGGTCCACACGGTATTCAATGGGAGGGGGGGGGTCTTCAAGGGCGAGAACAATCACGGAGCTTTAGGAGGCACCAGGGTAGGCGGGGTCTCTCTGGCGAGAGTAAGTTGAACTTGGTTCTTAAACCAAGTTAACTTAGAGTTCAGTATGACCACCGGGTAACGGTCTCGATGGGGAGGTTTTTCTCCTTCGTTAAGTAATTACAAGGGTGAGGATAGAGGAAGGGGGTTTCTCTGACGAGAATAAGTTGAACTTGGTTCCTCAACCAAGTTAACTTATGAGTTTGGTGTGGCCACCGGGTAACGGGCTCGAGGGGGAGCCTTTTTCCTCTTAGTTTCGTAATTCCTCAAGTGCGAGGAATATCCTTGGGCTTTCGGATACACCAGGATATGAGGAGTCTCTCTGACGAGGGTAAGTTGAACTTGAACAAGTTAACTTAGCGTTCGGTTTGATAACCAGGGACTAGCTCGAGGATGAGCTGCTTCTTGTCTCCTTGGTAGCCCTGCCTCTCTTGCAGGGGACTTCGTAGTCTGACGACTCACGTATTCTACCTGTCCAGTCTTGGTAGCCCGGTCTCAATCCGGGGACTTCGTAGCCTGGCGACTCACGTATTCTACTTGTCCAGTCTTGGTAGCCCAGCCTCAATTCGGGGACTTCGTAGCCTGGAGACTCACGTATTCTACCACGTTTTTCCCAAGTGTTTGTTATTTATACCTCGTCACCCTACTGGGGTAGGGGTAGGAGGGGGGGCTTGTGGACGGGCCGCAGGAGGGTTACTCCAACGGTTTTTCTCGTCAAGTCTCAACTCTGCTCCAGCTGGCCTTCGAGTTTGAGAGAAACGCGTCTCCAATTTCTTACTTGAGGTGAAATTGAATATACTCTCGTAGAGGAGATCTTGCAGTTTAAAACCGTTCGGCTTTTCATAAAGACGAGTGGCGAGGGACTGTGGTTACGAGTTTGACCCCACGGTGCCGGGCCCGGATGTTTTTGCGGTTACCGTCCAGTGTCTCCACTAAGAGAGAACGGGGAAGTGACGATTCCCCTACAAATAATTTTAAAAAGTTGCGTAAAATAATATAGGTAATAATTACAATTCAATAACTTCTATATATTTAATTTAAATCAAATTAATCGAGGATTTAAAAGAGAATTTGTGCTTTGAGCCATAAAGTAAGAGATAAGGTTTGCATTTGGCAACTATTGAAGGGATGGTTCCCAGACGTTACCATGTCCCCAAATTAAATATCGAAACATAGCCCTTAAATGACTTTGATCTTATAGAAAAACAATTAATATAATGGCTTTGTTTTATTTGTGTTAAAGTTAATATATATTTAATAAAAAAAACATATACAATAAACTTAACTCCCCAAAACTTCTATTTGAATTTAATAAACGTTTTAAATATGACCATAGGCAGCTGGCCTCGGAAAAAATGAACCACATAGGCAGTTGGCCTCATTAACGGACCATAAGCAGCTGGCCTCGGTACCTGCCCATATATAGCTGGTCTCGGTAATGGACCTTAGGTAGCTGGCATCCGTAACGGACCATAGACAGCTTACCTCAGTGATGGACCATAGACAGCTGGGCTCAGTAATGAACCATAGTCTGTTGATCTTGGTAACAGACCATACCCGGTATCATCGAATTTAATTTCAAAATGGGAGGGGGAAAAGCTGGAGCGGAGCTACCGCCGGTTGCTCAAAATAGGGTGGAAAATCTTGGCTGTGACCTAGAACGCGTGGGTATCTTTGGACAACTCATTCTCAGAAACTAATTCAAATCGGTCTTCTCCCGGGTATATTTGGGCAGCTCATTCTCAATAACTAATTCAAGTCGCATTTCTCCAGGTCACCCTCAGGGCAGCCGTATTCACCGCGCGTGTGGCTACGTCGAGGATGAGGAAGAAAGAGACTGTTATTACAAAAGTGGTTACCATACCCGCTCTTGGATATGCTCCTGCGACAGCGATGACTGTAACACTTCATCCCTACTGACCCCCAGTGCCATGAGCATCGCTCTCCTTGTGGGAGGTTCCACCCTCGCTTGGCTCCAGAGAGAAAGACATGTGTAAAAAAGGATTTTTTTTCTTTCAGGAACGCGCATGCGCGTCAGCCTCACTTGGCTCCATCTGTGTAGTAAACCTAGAAACGAATTCCAGCTACATTCATCGATATTTGTCCTTTAGAAGAAAAATGCCCAAATTTCTTTTTGTTTATACGATTGTCTCTATTATTATTTGTAATTGATTAAAAAAAAAAAAATCATTCCGGAAATGAATTTGAGTTAATGATCTCCTAGAGAACCGCTTATAAATGCTACCATTTTAATTAAAATTGTATGCTTGCGTGTAAGTCTGTAGATGTACATAGCTCTTTTAATAATTCAATTTTATCGAATTTATTCAAACTTAGGGAAAGAGGTTTGTATGCTTAAAGAGGTTTCAAATAGGCAAAATGTATTTTATTTTATGTTTACCCAACTGCCAAATTTGCAAAATTATGTCAAGGTTATCTTAAATCGTTTAGCTAACTGTACATACATCATTTACAGTCTTATATGATGTTATGAGGTGCTTATCAGGATGGTCAGTTCATGGTATCCCACACACTTGCTGACATAGACAAAATACCAATAAATTTAACCATAGCTTTCTTATATTATATATCCAGAATTCATAAATGGATTGGCATTGCCTTGTCAGCATATTTTAAAATTTCCTAGAAAACATAAATCTATTAACACCAATTAAATATTTGCTAATACGTTAATTATAAACAATTTAGGTCAACTTAGTTGCTTTCTCTTAAAAGGGACATTGATGCAAGCTAAATCATTAGTTAACCTTGATTTTAAGCTGGATTATATCCATTGCTACTTCAATCAGAGACAATAAATTTGGAATAATTTGGGCCAAGAGGTTTTAACTGAGAGTGTTTGGATGTTTGAATTGAGCGTGGGTGAGAATGAATTGAAGTTTATTGTGAATGAATGTTAAACTATAAAAAAGATAAATCTATACACATAGTAGAGAAGTTTATTTAAAATTTAGCTTTTAAGACTTGTTGTTATAGCATTTTGCAATATTTAGGGGTTCGGTCCACAAGACGAATATATATATATATATATATATATATATATATATATATATATATATATATATATATATATATATATATATATATATATATATATATATATAATTTGATTCTTACATCTTAAACCAAACTTTTATAAACAAAAACAGCTTAATAAATACAGCCTTTGACTTTAATATTGACTTTCTAAAAGTCAAAAATATTTGTTTTTCGATTTTTGTATGAAATTCTTCCTTTCAAGAAGCCACAAATTGTTTATGTGTATGTAACTATATTTTCATAATTTATGCATTTCCCAATTATGATGGAAATGCGTCTAACAACTAAAGGCTCATAAATGTTAATTAACATTACCCTCTCGTGTTTTTAGCAAATGTGGATATATTGTTAATCCGTTGAACATATAAGATTCCACAATAGATCTAATTGAATTATAAAATAACCTAGTATAGATGGCCAGTAGAAATTATGGCTGGCACATAACTACTTAATTTCATTAAAAAATCCATTTCTGAATAAAAATTCTGTCGTTAATTTAATTATACTTAGATCTCTTCACGCCATTAATTACACTATTTGTTTGTAGTTAGAATAGAAAATTAACACTTAGTTTAAAAAAAAGAAGGTTTTTAAGAAAATGTATTAATTATAGGAATTAGAATTACTTTCCTTGAGTTTGTAAATATTATAGATAAATGTTGAAAATTTGAATTTTAAATATGGTTATATTAGGGTACTAAACTATTTACTTTCTGTCTTTCTCCTCATATATATATATATATATATATATATATATATATATATATATATATATATATATATATATATATATATATATATATATATATATTCAGTAAGAAGGACAAAACGAAGAAGGCGGGTCCCATCTTTAATTCCAACATTTCAGGTTATTACTAAACCCATCTTTAGGAGCTAAAAACAAATTCTAAATGAGTAATCTAAGCCTAAAAACGTAAATAACAGCACAAGTTCAGAGGTAAAAACCACAGATCAGAGAAAATTACAAAAACGACGTTAAAAACATAAAATGAACGTAACGTTCATTTTATATTTTGAATGTTGTTTTTAGGATTTTCTCTGATCTGTGGTTTTT
This sequence comes from Ceratothoa steindachneri, assembly GCA_963969495.1. Taxonomy (NCBI): domain Eukaryota; kingdom Metazoa; phylum Arthropoda; class Malacostraca; order Isopoda; family Cymothoidae; genus Ceratothoa; species Ceratothoa steindachneri. The sequence goes on along the minus strand of OZ018317.1, from coordinate 186,734,284 downwards.
ACCTTTGAACTTGTGCTGTTATTTACGTTTTTAGGCTTAGATTACTCATTTAGAATTTGTTTTTAGCTCCTAAAGATGGGTTTTGTAATAACCTGAAATGTTGGAATTAAAGATGGGACCCGCCTTCTTCGTTTTGTCCTTCTTACTGAATATAAGACTCAAGCTTTGTAGAAGAAATCTAGGTGAATATATATATATATATATATATATATATATATATATATATATATATATATATATATATATATATATATATATATATATATATATATATATATATATATATATATATATATATATATATATATATATATATATATATATATATATATATATATATATATATATATATATATATTAATCGTTTTGTAGATTGGCTAGAAGAATTATAATCGTTCTTGCAATTGGATTTTGAGGGTTTTTTATTTTGCTTCAGTATCTCTTGCTAGATCACTGCAATTGTTTTCAATGATGGGTTTACGTGTTTAGTTGGTTGTATTGTTTGTCTGTAAGCCCCAACAAGGTCAAAGGGGAAAAATTATTAGTTTTAATAATTTTGAAATTCTTGTTGCCCAGCACAAACTAATTATTATGTTAGTATTAAGTGTATGTTGTCGGAAAATTGCTCGATTCATTAGTTTATAACTAATTTTAAAGATGAGACTACAAGTATATTAAGGGTTCACAAACTGTGTCCACTTGGACACCCTGTCCCTGCAAGTGTTGCAATTTATCTTATAAATTGCACAATTAATTGTAGCAATTTTCCTAATCGTCTGAAGAGAGAAAATTTATGAGCAATTTCTGTAAGCATCGATCGTATAATTGCCTGCTTTTTTTCACTTTGTTTTTACACGTTTTAAACCTGAAAAAGCGAAGCCAATGTCTCCAAACTCTTTAGAATTAATTTTACCAATGTTGTACATACGTTTTGTGGAGAAATATTGCCCAGGAACTTAATGGATTTACAGTTTTATATTCTACTATGCTGTTTTTATAAGAGTAGTTTTTTGAACTACTTGAATAAAACTATTTGACATCTGCTCGAGAGAAGATTTTTAGCTGTGAGAAGTTTATATGCGAAAAGGATTTAAATATCATTGGGACAAATTGAAATTTTAAAAGATTTTTATTTCATCATTTTTTTTCTTTGTATTCTCTAATTTCCGTTAAAAATGATCTTTTGATACTGGAGTAAGAAACGTTTTTGAATTTGCTGTCAATTTTATTTCAGGTTTAAGTAAAATAAACATATTTTGCTCTTTAAAGGTGCTGAAAAAATTCAAGGGTCAAAATGGAATAAATTCTAAGACTGACTTGCCAAAAGTTAAATTTTTTTCCTGGAAAACAAAAACTGATAAAAAGGAAATCATGAGCGATCAAACCCCCCACCCCGAATCACCTCTTTTTTTTCGTTGAATTGGTGTAAACAAATATTTTAAAATCACACTTGTTTTAAGACAAGAAAATTTTAAAAAATAGTTTTATGGGCGATTTTTTCCACCAAGAAACCTAATTTGTATTTTTGTAGGATTTTATATCCATTTTTATCCCAGCTCTAAGATCTCTCATTGCTGGTAATTTATTTATTACGGTTTTTTTAACTAATTCGTACATACAGGGGCATATAGAATCGCATATAAGTGGTCATATACCAACGCTTATTCATTTAAAGAAGAAATTAAAAATTTTAATGTCTTAAAAACAAAATATTGTCTTGCTCCTGTTAAAATAAAACTTATTCCACTATCATCCCCCCCTATATGTTTTGTTTTTGTTTTTTAGTATATATACATATGTGATACATATGCTGAAGTCTATGGATCCCAGCTCATGTTAATCTGTTTTCCTTAAATGATATTTTACACTATATTTAAGTCCAAAATACTAAAATATAAACACGTTTTAAAAATGTAAAAGTTAATTTCCTACAAAAATATCGGAAAACGTCCATTTTACCAAAAAGAGAAACTTTCTATCACCGATGAGTCGACTTCGATCTAAGTCAGCATTTAAATCATGTTTTATCTTTTACACAAATTAATACCACAACTCTTAATTCGATTCAATTACAATGTCCCCTGAAAAGGCATCAAAAAGGAACAACACGAATTGAAATTCAGTTAAACTGCCTATATGTTATAAAACTAAACACGTTCATTGTTATATAATCTTTAAAATGCAAGAAAGAAGAGCAGAAAGTGAATTTACCTTAAGATTCACAAAAGTATGCTCTATAACTTTATATCTATATCATGATCCATGACGTTACTTAAGGTTTGAACCTCTTCAAATGTAACGATTCAATAGGGTAACGTGTAGCATCTGCCAGCTAGCATTATGTAGCAGCCAAGGGATAACCAACTGTACAAAGTTCTCGAATTGAGCTGTTAAGTAACCTCTGGCAACTCGCATATTTTCCTCGCTCGCCCGTAGCTGGAGAAAGCAGTCTACTCTCCTCCCACGCGCTGCTTTGATGTCGCTGTCTCGCGTGTGCAGTCACTTTGTCTATCAATTCGCCTATTTAGAAAGTAAAGGTCGATAGATCTATTTCGCTCCATTCTTTAATCGCTGAGAAACAGCGGAAAGCTACCGTTATTATTAGTCAATAAAGTCTTACAAAACACCTCAAGCTGCCTAAATCTAAGCTGTGTAAATGCAAACACTACCCCTGCACTGTTTGCGTATGTGGTATCTCCTTGGGGGACTTAATATAATAGAACTGTACATCTTTCGAGGGAGGGATGATGCACTGAATGAATCGAGTAAACATCCCTACACCAGTGCCCCTTAGCAATTAGAAGACTGATGTTATTTCATTCAGAGGTGTTACTGCTTCTTTTGATTGATCTATTTAATGGTCAACAAAGAAATCTGCCATCCGCTTTATGCAGTTACTTCCTGGCTCCATCAAAGAATTTGCTGCTCCACATCGCTGCTCATCAACTCAATTACTACGTATGTCGCCATGCACCTTTCTCCCCACTCCCTACATCCCTCATTGGATCTCGTCGCAACACCAACATCCGCAGCAAATATCTAGTCGTATTCGCTACACAAACTGACTACTTTAAAAATTGTTGAGGTGTGGTAAGAAAAAGAGTAATTGAAACACATCTTTTTTTCTCCTGCTCTTCCTTCGGATACAAACTAACGTCCAGAACTTGACGTTCTATAACTATAGCTCGTTAGTGTCAATACCACTTGCCTCTTCATTTCAAACTCATATCAGGTAGGTGCGCCTCGCGCTGGTTTTCCTATATCAATCCAACTACTAGTATCATGTATACACCATGTTGATGTATATGTGCACTAACGGAAAAGTCCTTCAACTACACTTATTTTGTGTTCGTTGGTTAAGTCCCAGCTTTTTATCTCAATTCAATTTTCACTCACAAACGCACTAAATATTCGGACAGAAAGTCTTCTATCTACCTTAATCAAAATAATCAAGCCCTAAATGGCAAGGGCAACAATACAAATATAAACACTCTCACTTATGCCGAATTTTCTTCTTATCCCTGTGTACTGATACCTGAGGTATGCATCCCAAGTATACAGACAATTGACCACCAGTCAGAGATCCTTAGCCATGTCTCCGCTACATGTCAGGGCACAGCCATCTTCACCGATGACGCCTGTCTACTTAACAGCTCATCTGCTGCCGTCAAAGGGCGGTGCCTTAGTGCTCCTCTTTCTTCCGCCTACCCCCTGGTTGTTCCCTTCATACTCGGCAGAGCTATGCGCCATCTGGGAAACCGTCCGCAACGTGTGATTACTACCAAAGAATTCGTGTTGTCACTCATTCTCGATGCACGTTTTTTGGCACTCTTCCCATTAATCCCACACTCGCTCTTTAATCCGCGAAATCCAACTACTCCTGCAGGAGCTTTCGATCTCGTCCATAAGTTCTTCAGCTTCTGCTGGGTGTCTCCCAATGTTGTGGTGCCGGGCAAAGAAGCGACTGACTAAGCTGCTCGGTCAGTCTTTCCTCATTACACTCAGTCTCTTACATTCACTGATCTCCTACGTGTAAATAATATCATTAATGCACAATGGCTTGCCACCTGGAAAACTTGGCCTATTACCAGACTTTACCGCTATTTCCTTGCCATTTGTAGCCCCTGCTGTGCCAGACTCACCGAGCCCCCACTTATCGTCGGGGTCCCCCTTTATCCTAACCCCCTGACTGTTTTTTTCTTTTATTATTCTACCTCTCACATAATCAGATCACCTGCGTCTAATTCAGACCGAGGGCCCCTGATCTTTTTTTTTCCTCTCCCCCTCGTCTTCTCTTTCGGATGTAGGTGCACTTGTGCTCTCCTCTCAATCTTAGAGTCTCATTTTCCTTTTTACTTTCTCTTGATTATAATAATTCACTGAGAGAGGCACAATTTCGTTAGTTGGCGCCCGCCCTCCTCCTCGCATTAAAAAACATTACCATTGCATCTCAATGTCAATAAGTTTGTAATCGCTGTTAGGCTTCCGACTCCACTTTCAGAGGTATAAGAGCACATTTTGTTTAACTACTAGCTAAAAATTTAATTGCACAAAATTCTCAAATTGTGCTGCTAGGCTCTTACTGGCAACTCTTTTCTACCCACCTCTCCTACGTACATCGCTTCGTCTGGCAACAAGTCGAGAAGAGAACAGAACCCAATCGCCACTCGCTTCTACTTGAATTCTGACTTGGCTATAAATACTAAAACAGCCATTCATATCAGTAACCATCTTTCTTATATATATATATATATATATATATATATATATATATATTCACAGCAAAACGTAATACTGAAGACAAAAAATAATGAGTTAGGCCATTGAAATTGTTATATTTAACTATATTTATCGCATTGTAATTTGGTAGGGAATAATTGACTGATATAATTATTTTGTTCTTTAATCAGTAAATGCCTGTAAATAAACGCTTTTGTGTTTACAAAAATGTTGTTTGTTTTGTTCCCCCATTTGCACAGACCCGAACATGATTTTTATCCTCTATGTGAACATTCCTCTTTCAAGAAGTCTTCATCAAAGAAAACTCACTTCTCTACTCATTGAAGGTTTTTATTTTCTATATTAGTGAATAAAGAATAATTTGTTTTCGTGCACGCTACTTTCTGTCAATCTATTCGCCCTCAGTTCCTTGATTTATGGATTTTATTTGCTCCTGTTTAGGACAATACAAAAACTCTCCGAAGTGGATTACCCTGTAGCTTAAGGGCCGCCGAACGCCAAATGAGTCTCAAGAAAACCCCGTCAGGCGTGTTCATAGGGGTTGTAGGGAAATTGGAAACGCTAATAGTATGCTTTAAAATTACATCCTACGTCACGGAACCGTCACCTCTGTGAGAGATAACGTCACCGCGATAGGGCAGGTTGTCAAACAACGCTTTTCTGAAGTTCTACCAGCAGGGGAATAGTGACGGCATCTTCTGAACGGTCTCTCAACTAGGGATTTTTTTAAATGTACTCAAGTAAATAGAGATTTCAGCTCTCTCTTCCCTTTACAAATAAACAGGGCTTAGGAAGTTGTTTTAATAGGTTTTAAAATTAATAGCTTTTAGACTTACTAGCTTTTGTTGCGCTATTTTTTCTTGACCAACGCCTCTTTCTTTTTATCATATTCCAGCGTGCAAGTCCAAAATTGGACTTGCCACGTTAGCAGATGCGTTGATCCCCATGCTCAAGTAGGGGACATGAATGGCAGTTGACCTGTCCTGCAGGTACCCGATGCATCTCTCCCAGAACGAAGTCCCGAGTAAAGGTGCTTCTGCGCACCCGCGTTTACCATTTGAGGGAATCAGATGCAAAATCGAGATTTTTTTTTAAATTGCTACAAAAAATAGCTTCATGGTCGAGATTCTCCCTCCTATCGGATAGTGAGATGCATATAAAGAACAGAATAACAATTACTGGAGAGACTGAGGATGCCAGGGGCTTATCTTCATTAGGTGGCCGTATTGTGTTTTTGACACCAACCAGCGATGGGTGAACCTTTCGTGACCCCAGGGAGGGGTCATCAGTCTCGCTTCAGAGGTATGTGATTATGTGTATCCACATAGGGGACACTATTATCCAATGGATAGGTTCTGGAAAAGAGGAGAGTGGGTATGTTGTGAATGAAAGATGGGAAATGATAGCGGCGTTGCGATTAGCTATTTGAATGATGCGCGAACTGGGGTGAGTATCAGTATTATAGTATATGGTTGTTAATGGGATTTATTTTCGGTTAATAAATCAGCCTAAATAGCGTTTCGAAAACCATTACCATAAATTTGTTTGATGAAAGTTAGTCGTCTGCTAGTTTTTAGGCCTAAGAATAAAGCGAAATAAATTTGAACTTCTGAACTAAATATTAAGAAAAACAATTAAACAAATATAAATATATTCATTTAATCAACGAATGCCCAATGAGATAAGTTTGATTAGGTATACAATGTAAGATATGGTAAAATATGATTTACAGTAACAAGATGTGAAAAGAAATGAAGCAAGTGAAATAAATATGAAATAATATAGTGACTACGATGGACGAGAAGTAAATAGAATTAGGACCTACTCTCGTATGGCAGTTTGCAGAGAATTGTGAGAGGATGTGGAATTAAACAAAGTATGATTGGTTTGTAGGTAAATGAATAATTGTAGTGGGAATGATTACTAACCTTTATGCGGAGAATGGCGAGATTCGAATGGGAAAGAATAGTGTTCCATTTGGTCGAGCTGAAAGCGTGTGTTTGTTTGTTTGTGTGAAATTTTAAGAGATGTTGTTTGAAACAGTAGTACGTTAAATGAATTGACAAGTAAAATAAATGAATGAATTAATTATTAAGTTGTACATAAAATATGATTTAATTTACAAAAGTTAAGTAAAATAATTGAACGATTTAATTAACTTGACAAAGTTAAGTAAAAGAATTGCATGATATGAATTTTACATAATAATTGATGTATATATATATTTAAGTTTCCCAGGAGGTTTTTATTATAGGAATGCCCAGAGGGCATTACTATAGCGTATTCGCCAAATGGGCAGCCAGCTCATCACGCCGATGAAAGTTTTGTGTCCGCGCTTGCTGGTACGGCCCCCTGCCTTGACGTTAGAAATCCATCGCCGTATCACTTGCGAAAGCTCCAGTTGGCGTATGTTGTTTTCGGGGGATATAACGCAAGTACACGTCTAGTCTATGAGAGAAAATCGGCAGATGGCCACTTGCCACATATCGATTGTTGGAAGTTTATATACGAAAGGCAGCACCTGGGCAAGGGGGCTCCAAAATTTCGAATAGGGGTAAGGATAGGAAGCTTAGGAATAGACCTGGCCCTCATAATCTAACTGATATTGAGCAGGAGCGGTATACAACATCCGCAAAGTTATTCTATCATTACCCCATGAATAGAACTCTCGGAAGATAAAGAATTTTCAAGCAGTGGACCTCAAAGTGGCGCCAATGGGGTAACCATGACAATATGTAATCAAGGGTGACACCCATGAATTTGAGCTCTATAATAAATTCGATATTAGAATCAGTCAAATGAAGATATAGGGAGGGGTGAACACCTCTCAATCAGCACAAGTGAGTCATCGCCTTAGATTTAGTGACAGAGAAATGATATCCAATCGAAAGAGCTCACGTATATCCTAATTGTAATAGCGCGCTCCCAATGAAAGCCACTGGGACGCAGAGAAGAGTGCCAGATCATCCACAAACAGTGAGGCCGAAACTCCCCCGGGGAGAGAAGAAAATAGGCCACTATTATCACTGACAAAACAAGTAACGCGTAAGACACTATCTTTCGGAGCACCTTTCTTCTGCATCTTCATAACAGAGTAGATGTTACCGATGCAAACCTTAAAACAAGAAGATAAAAAAATAGGAAAAAGTTGATAAAATACCCTCATTCCCGGGTCAAATAACTGTTGCAAGTTACCATGCCACCGAGTGGTATCACAAGCATTCTCTAGTGTCAAAGTATACCGGGAAGACGTGCAGTATTTTGACAAAGGCCTCGCGTACACAAATGTCGAACTAAACAAGCAGGTCCCTAGCCCTATGACACATTGTAAAGGCAAAAGTCGAATATTAACTATTTCTCCATCAACTTACTAAGATAATTAGTTAAATCAATAAGACGATAATTAGTGGGATCTAAAGCATCTTTACTTGGCTTAGGAAAAGTCAATATAAGCGCAACTCTTACCTACAAAGGATAATAGTCAATTATCCAAATTAAACTAAAAACATAATATACATTACGGTCCATATTACCATATGCATTATATCTTCCATAACTTTTGCGAGAATATCCAAGGTTTCCAAAATTGCTGTACCATAAACAATAGGTATAAACTACATAAAAGATATGCAAATTTGGATGAATCAAACGAAAGCTATCGGCGGATAAGAAATCTAATAGAAAAAAATGATGTCCAAAATGATATGGACGATTAATTTTCTTGTAGAGTTCACCTGCGTTGTTTGCATAACAACTTACTTCAGTTTAATATCGTGTACGTTGGGTCATTCTGTTGCCAGCTGTCGTCCAAATAAAATGCCTAAGAAATATGTAAAGCATCTCTCTGTCCGTGAGCTGATAGAAAAGTTGCGCTACCAAGATAGTCTTGGAATTGTAGCTATTGCTATTATAGAGACTGTTAAGCACTCCAAAATTAAAATCCTTAATATTCTTTCAATCTATTACAAAACATGTTTATGTGAGAGTGGAAAATCAACTACTGGGTCAAGGAAAACCTTAAAAAGTGAAGACCGAGCCTGTACACAAATTTGAAAGATAGGCAATTTAAGAAGGTTGTAGCAGTTTCTCGAGAGATTAGTGAGATTTTGGTCATCAATTTGTCCAGGCAGAACGTGCCACATTGGCTGGATGAAGACAATCTCCGAAATCTCTCATGAATATCGTCTGAGATACATAAAAATATCTATTAAGTTGAATGTACTATTAACATAATCAGTACCATCCTTCGAAAATAGAAAGAACACCATAGTGCCAATGGCAGATCCAGGCTAAAAAGTTTTGGGGGCATTGTGAACATCGATCAGCGCCAGACCGTTGAGAAGTTCTTGACTCATGGAATTCCTTAAGCATATTTACAGTCGTTTCAAGCTGAAAATGAACGCTCGGCATCCCGTTGAAGACTGGGAGAGAGGTCAGAACTTGGGGGAGCTTGGCCAGGTTCGGATATATATGGGTCTGGTCGGGGGCATGAGAATCTTCAACGGAATCAAACTTGTTTGTTGACGAAAACCATCGCTCTGCTTCTGCAGGCTCACGATCTGATGTCAGCATCGTAGACTAAGCCTGCCCTCAGCAGATTAGCAGCATCACCGTGGATGCCACTGAACAGATGTTTGTTGTTGGAGACGACCGGAATAGTGTGGCCCTCGAACCGGCTCTGCAACTCAATCAACACCTGGTCAATAATGAGACATAGAAAGATCGGTGGTAATATTCCTCAGATCTATGGTAGGGTACGTCCGCTCGCTGCGTTTTCAGCCTACAAACTCAAGGCACAAGAATGGTGTCATGTGACGAGCCGATCTCCTGGAGAAGTTTTTCTACGCTCAGGAAGACGTTGTAGAAGTTGGTTAGTGCACCTTTCTGGGTCTTGTTGAGATACGTCTGTACTTCACCAATCGTAGCGTATGCTGAAACGAGATTGATTATAAGAGACTGCAGGCTTGGATAGGCTCTACGATGTGAGCTAAAACAGACTCAGCGATGACGAGGTCAATCAGAAAGCGCATTTCTCGGCTTGTAATCAATAGGAGTCCCGCCGTCACGTTTGAGTTGTTTTCATCCTCAAGGACAATGGCAATAACCGACGCAGGAATTCGATGAACACAATGACTGAATCGTGTTATCGTGGGGGACTTTTAATGAAGTCGCTTTGCATCTCACTATTGGCTAATAAAAGGAAAAATTTATGGGGAGGGGCGCTTCAACCCCCTCAACCCCACTGGATCAGCGCCTGCATAGTGCTGATAAGATGCCGCGAGACGTCATCGTAAAATATCAAAACGTGGTGTATAGCTTGTAGTCCGGGAAGTGGGAAACCAATTCACTACCCGAACTGAAGTACATAAAGATTTGCAAGATACTGGAAGAGTGTAATCAAGTATATCATTAGCAAGGCGTTCCACCGAGTAAGACTTCATTTAGGAACTCTACAAAAGACCACCTTACTGGAGCGTAAGCGCATCGAGACCCGCCTAGCTTTTACTCACCGATTCCTAGAGAAGCCCGATTCGTTACGGAATGCATCTTTTGGTCCGATAAAATTAAAATATACCTTTTTGGATGCAACAAATCGAGCCATGTTTGGAAGGATGACTGTCCGTTTTTATCATCAGTCGGGCGGGAATTCTGTCTTTAGGTACGAGCGAGTCCGAGTAGAGAGGTGACGCGTCGCGTTCGTAGCTGGAAGCCGTTGGGAGGCGGAGCAGAGCGTACGAGACTGTACGTGGCTGCTAACCCAGACGGGGTTGTATGATATTTATTTCTCAAAGCTTTTCCTAAAGTATTTACACTGCCTCGGGGAAAGCGGGTCACCAGAGGACTCCCAAAGGCGGACAGGGATCTCATTAGACTTAGTGCCTTAGGAGGAGAGGGGATATTATCGGCGAGCATCACAGGTTCACGCGAAAGTCCTCAACACCGTAAGTCTGGCACCGATAAGGTGATGCAACGGGGAAGAAGGGGAACCCAACACGGATCACACGGCTGTGCGACATTCTTGAGACGGCTCCTTGGGTTCGACTGGCCCGACCATTCTTGATAAGAGCGCTGGGGTTATTCGACTGCGCCAAATTCTCGCTGTTCCCTTGGGGCTGTCTGGGCGTGCGAGTGCATCTTTTCTCAGGCACCACGGGTAGACGTTGGGTTCTGGGGGTGGGTAACCTCTCTCTCTGACATCTTTTTCTCTCCCGAGATGAAGCTTCCAAAGAAAGTGACATCAGACTAATATAGGGTAATTACACGGCTAAATTTTCGATTGGGACACAAATACAAAAGGGATGGTACCGGGTACTCTGCACAAAAATAAATCAAATAAAGGGGACTTGGGAAATGTTCGGTATTCCTATTACTGAACAACATCAAGTAAAAAAAATAATAATACTAATCATACTATAAGACAGACAGGAATAGTTATCAATAGCTGGGATCAACATAGTTTCGATAACTAGAGGCTTACATACAAGGATATTAAAAAAAAGGTGCCACAATACCCACAAAAATTGTACATACGAACAGGGAAACTCATCAAAAATATATATACAATAAAAAAAAAATAATGGCACATATTCTTATAAGGCATTACACAAAACTACAAGAATTATTCAAGAACATATATACAAGTAATCCATTTAGCGTTACAATTAATTAATGGGAAATTACTCTGGAAACAAGTCCAGGGGATTTTTGCTTAAGCCGTCCGCAAAGCAATTTTCGGAAGACTTAAATTGGAATTCTCGGAGAGAGAGGCTCCACCTCATGAGGCGACCATTATTGTTCTTAACGTTCCATAGCTAAGAGAGGGGTTCATGGTAAGTTTCAATAACAAATTATTTACATAAGAGAAACATTTTGAACTTTTGGATGCCCCCAAAATGGCAAGAGTTTCTCGCTCGATTACCGCATAGTTTTTCTCGCAGGGAAGGATTTTACGGCTTGCAAACGTGATGGGAAAACTTTCGCCATCGACACCATACTGGACGAGAACACATCCCATGACATCGTTACTTGCGTCAGTCCGTATGCCAAAAGGTTTAAGGGTCTCGGGTAAGCGGAGGATCGGTGCTGAAGCTAACTTCCCTTTGAGCTGGTCAAAGCTAGAAATCGAACGGGGTGTCCAAACGAGGCACCCGGGGGCCTTTTACTTGAGGAGCTCACACAGGGGCGCAGCGATAGAGGCGAAGTTCATAATAAAACGTCGGTAGAAGGAGGCGAACCCCATGAATGACCTCAACTGCTTCTTTGTTGCAGGCAGTGGCATTTCGACAATTGCCTGGATTTTATCAGCTTAGGGAGCCAAGGAATCGTTCCCTATGTGGAAACCCAAATAGTCAATAGTGTAGTGCCAAAGGCGAAGTGGCACTTGCTGGGGCCAATCGTGAGGTTGTGTTCCTGAAGTCGGCACAGGAGGGCACGAAGGGCAGCCAGATGGTGGTCCCATTCCTAGGTCACCACCTAAATGTTGTCGAAGTAAAAGGTGACGTAGGGCAACCCAACTAATATTCACCTCATCATTCGTTATAATTGCTACATGCCGTCACCAACCCCAAGGTAAGTCGCCGGAATTGCATCCAACCGTCGTTCGTGGGTGGGGAAGGCCACGTGCCTCTTTACCTATTTCCTTAAGGGAATCGGGTAATAAGCCTTGCACAGATCTAATTCTGTAATGAATTTGGCCTTCTTGAACATGTGCAAATTCTGATCGATGAGGATAATTTCCGGAGTTTAATTTCCGAAAGTCGAGGCACATCCGGTAAGAATTATCCGACTTCTTCATCGTGACGACCGGGAAGCAATACTCCAACTCCGAGGGTTCTATGATACCTATCTTAAATAACTTGTCTACCTTCTCATTGAAGGTACGGCTTCGAGCGGACAAGTTCCTGGATGGTGAGCCTAATATTGTGCTCGAACTGGACAGCACAACCAGGGGTATCCGAGATTAGATTGGTGAATTGGGTCAGTAGCGCTTGTAACTGGGTCTTCTAGGGGATTGGAAGCTGAGGGTTTATACTCAACTAGGTCGATGGGAAATCGGGGGTATCTGGCAAGACGTGGAGAGGATATTCCGCGTCTTGTTCCACGCAGGCAACTTGCACCACGACCAAGGGGCCAAACTGGAAGCTGGACTCCAAGGCGGATTCTTCGTCCAGGGCCACAACTTGGTTGGTACAAGCGTGTCGATGGTAAATTTTCAGCATGTTCACGTGGAATAGCTTAGTGTCAGACGGGGTTTGGATCAATGGGAAGGGGCCTTTCCATTAGCTCAAAAGTTTGTTGTTCTCTGTGAGAAGGAGTAAAAGGACTTCGTCAACGGGTTTAAATTTTCGTTTTGGGGACTTACAGTCGAAGTAGGTTTTATACTTGCTCAAGTTTGTCTCGGCGTTCTGATGCACGATACTCTGCGCACTCTTGTAACCTCGCCTCAGGTCTAGGAGGTAAGCGTAGGAGGATTGAATCTCCTGGTCTAATTTCGAATTAGAGAAGAACTCCGTCAGAATGCTGAGGGGCCCTCTAACATTACGTCCATGCAGAAGCTCAAATGGGGCCAAACCTAAGGTGCCCTGGGGAATTTCCCGCTATGCGAAAAGAGCTACCAACAAGAAAGGCTACCAGCAAGAAACGGTGCCATTCTCGGGGTTGTTCAGCGCATAGTTTATTGAGGGTGGATTTGAGGGAGCCGTTGAACCTCTCACACATCCCGTTACCAGCTGGGTGAAAAGGGGTGGTAAAAAGGGGTTTTATCATCAGGAGTTTGCCGACGTACTCCATTAGTTGTGACGTGAATCAGCGGAAACAATCAGACAGGATTTCCGTGGATAATCCAACACGGGAGGAGATTGAGATTAGTGGTTCCGTGCAGGAGATGCTGTCTATATTCTTCAAAGACACGTCCTCGGGGAACCGGGTGGCAAAATCCACTAAATTTAGCACATGACTGTGACCTTCACTCGGCGGGGGTGTCTATGGGACCAAAGAGACCTATTGCGACACGGAGAAACGGATCTGAGATTAGGGGTCCTCTCTGCAACGATGTGGGATTAACTCGCCCTTTAACGGCAATCTTTTGGCAGATGTCGCAAGACCTACAGTAGCAAAGGATTTCTTCATAGGCGCCTGGTCAATATATTTGAAGATCTTCTGGGTGGATATCGTGTGGCTAAAATGGACAGAAAATAGGCTGTCATGGACAGTGGTTAAAATATGACCAACGTGTGAACGCGGAACATACAATACTCGCGTCTGGGGTTTACCGTTTTCTGAGCAAGCACGGTAAAGTAAGCCGTCCGTAACTTGGTAGAAGAGCACCTTGTCTCCTCAGGTGGGTTCTTGCTCTTTTTACCGGGCTTTAGCCCACAAGGGTCTGCCACCAATCAGGTGATGCGACAGGGGAGAAGGAGAACCCAACACGGATCACATGGCCGTGCGACATTTTTGAGGCGGCGTCTTGGGTTCGACTGGCCCGACCATTCTTGATAAGAGCGCCAGGGTCATCCAACCGTGCGAAATTCTCGCTGTTTGCTTAGGGTTGTCTGGGCGCGTGCAGGTGCATCTTTTCTTAGGAGCCACGGGTAGATGTTTGGTTCTAGGGTAGGGGGGTAACCTTCTCTCTCTGATATATATATATATATATATATATATATATATATATATATATATATATATATATATATATATATATATATATATATATATATATATATATCCATTAAACCACATTGAAAGAGAAAACGGAATCAGTTTTCCTTGTAGTAATATTTTTATCACCTTTTTTCGAAAAACCCGTGTAGAGAAGCGATTCGAACCAGGCACACTGAGGCAGCGAGCGCCACTTTGATCACAGTTAAAAGTATGCCGTTAGTATACTATGATTTTTTCGAAAAAGGTAATAAAAATATTACTGCAAGGAAAAATTATTCCATTTTCTCTTTAAATGTGGTCTAATGGAGCGATTTTCATCATTCTCTCGCGCTACTTTGATATATATATATATATATATATATATATATATATATATATATATATATATATATATATATATATATATATATATAAATTAGTGTAAATGGGTAGCAGTCTTTCTTGTATGCAGATTTTTTTAAAAGCTATTGTATATTTCGCCTTAATTCATTTTCTTTGGAAACTTTCTATTTTCCTTATTGTCTTCTTTTGTCCATCTTGTAGATGGTAGATTACTTCTCCTACTTTCATCTCTCTTTCTTAAGTAGCAGCGTTTGTTAGCTTTCGAACTATGCGATCATCTTCAAAGTGTCTTAAGGTATTCTTTTTCTCCTTTACCGATGGAGTATGGTGGAATCGGAATGAAATGAACGACCAACGAGATTCAAAGATAGGAAAAATAGTGTATTATAGTAGGGTAGGGTATAGGTAGAAAAAAGTGTTATTATAGTAGAAGAGTTTGTGTGCCAGTACTTCTGTCAATTTCTTCACGTGAGCCTCTTCTTATCTTTCGTATTTTTTATTGATTTATAAAAAAGCATTCAAGCCTTTGTGTTCGTAGTTTATTTACTTGTGGTAGTAGAGCGTACTCTGTTCTTTTGGCGTTATTAAACATATATACATCTCTTGCTATTTCGGTTTGTTATTACATTTTGTTTTGTATTCCTTGCTCATTTCGAAAATTAGCCTTTTTTTTGTGTCCAATTCGGATTTTTTGTTTATTTATTTATTTTTTCCTTTTCAGATTTATTTTATACTTTTTTTTCTATTTTGTCCACTACGGATCTTTTTTTTAATATCTACACCTTTTCACTCTCAAATTTAAAAAGTTGACTTTCATATTTTTTAAAAATGAACTTCAAATTTAAAAAGTGGACTTTCATATTTTAAAAATATGAACTTCAAATTTAAAAAGTGGACTTTCATATTTTAAAAAAATGAACTTCAAATTTGAAAAGTTGACTTTCATATTTTAAAAAAATGAACTTCAAATTTAAAAAGTGGACTTTCATACTAAAAAACTTGAACTTCAAATTTTAAATCTTGACTCCCATAATAAAAAATTGAACTTCAAATTTAAAAAGTAGAAACATAAAAAAAAATGGATTTCAAATTTAAAAAAATGACTTTCATATTTTTAAAAGTTGATTTTCAAATTAAAATAAGTGAATTTCCCCCACCTGGGGGGGGGTAACTTCTATTTATGCCCAATCCACCCGCACTTGGGTAAGAAGTCGACCCGAGGTTTTTGCGAGCCATTAGGCCATTTCAGCTCCCAATGGTACCACTTTGGTTGGCCATGTGCTGTAATGTCGTTCCTTTTATCTTTTTACAGGATATTATTTCGGGTTTTCAGAGATCTCTTAATTTTATAAAGGTAGAAAATACCAGCATTGCAAATTTGCATTATTTAATATTTTTCCAGTTTTTCTATTTGAAAAAATACTCACTTGGTTACTGAGAGGGCTGAGTTATGTATGGAAACGGTTGCTAGGGGCGCGAAAGAGTTGCCAATGAAGATATGATGAGAAGAAATCCCACAAGGGATGAAAATAGGCTCTTTAACGTCACGGTAGAGAGTTGGCCGAATGCTGGAAACGTTCGGAAGATGATGATGGAGAATTTTATTTTTTCTAATTTTAAGCAGTTTATCATTACAAACGCATATTGGTAAGTGTGCGTGAATAAATATCACGTATACAAACAGACGCTAGTTTGTTTATACAGCGTCAACGGTTACGTTCCATTGGGCCGATACTTTATCCCTGTCTCACCTCCCCTTTGCCTCGCTGTACCAAACATCCTCAAGCGTCGCTCGCAAAGAAGGATTACAATCAGCAGATTTCGTAGTCCGTTAATATAAACTTTACAGAGGAGGGTGTTAGAACCTTTAGAATAAAAATCTATGAACAGGCTCACTGTCTCCTCCAATTGTTTATGTCCATTTTCACCAAATAGACGAAATTTCACTTCTCCGTACGTAAACCAGAAGGGCTAATGGTCAAAACGTTGAAAATTTATGCCCGAGGAGAGAGGCTTAAAGGTGGGCCCTCGTTTCCCCTCCCCTCCCCCAAGGGATAATCGACGTATATATAGTTCGATCTGGAGAAATGAGAGGAGAATCGGAGTAGCAATCGAGACAAAAAGACGAGTCCCGGATTCAAACCGGGGATCAAGAAGACAGTGGAACCAAGCGGGATTTTTCTAACCGAGGCTGTTCCTTTGGTCACTTAGAAGAGTAGACCAGTGGTATCGGGAACCACTCTCATACCAATCTCGTTCAGAGAAACCCCCTATCTCAGTTTTCTGAATAAAAACAGAGATAACCCTCACCATTGAGGAATACCAACGTGAATGCACATTCTAGAAAAGATTCACCTCTTATGAAAGTCTCATCATCGAGAAGCCCGCAAGTGTAACACATGGATTGGAATACTCCGTACATCCACAATCCCCTCGCTTATATCTTCAAGTCAAGAAGCATCGCCACGCGCTCCCCACCTACCTCGGGATAAGCATCAGCTGTTCTTCCCGAATAGCCTCAACAAGCGTCTCCTTCACCCAGAGAGACGATCAGCTGCTTGCCGAGCCAGTCTCACGTCCAATCAAACGCGTCTCTAATCATCGTATCGAAGAGGTTCTCGTTAAAGGTCGTCTAACTTCAGACTCCCTCTTAGTTAAAGGTAAAAGGAATCCAAAAATTATTCATGTTTGTTAATTACCATTCCGTACGAAAGTGAATTTTGCGTCAACCATCGCGTAGTACTCATTGGTATATTAATTTTTATTTAGATCCTCTTATTATAGCATTAGTATATTTAAAGTTTTAATATTTCATTTTTTTAAAAGTATATTTTTGTCCTAGTTGTTTAATTAGATCCTCGAAACGCTGCAAATGGCGATAGATATATAACATTATGAATCTTCCCTGGTTAAAGAATAAAAAAGTAAAAGTGAGGCACTCTTAGAGAAAAGTGGAACGGAGTCATTCATGTACGGAACAAACGTACATATGTACTCGGCCGTATACCACGACAGTAAGTAATACTGTAGATATAAGTCTTAAGAATGTTTGTATGTATAAAATATGGTATTTCATGAAGAAATAAGTGCCTCAGAAGCGAAAACACTAGGATATTTTTTGCATAGGTCGGTGGCGAAATTAGTGCTGTTGACGTTACACAAATTCAGATGATATTACATTTTTTAAATGAATTTCATTTGTTTTTAATTGAAAGAAACTTTATGTTGAAAGTCATATTTTCTAAGTTGAGGGTAAACATGTTTAATATGAAATCCAAGTATTTTTATTTGAAAGTTAACTTTTTAAATTTGAATATCAACTTTTAAAATTTGAAACTCATTTTTTAAAATATGAAAGTCGACATTTTTAATTTGAAGTCAATTTTTTTAATATGAAAGTCAACTTTCTTAAGTTGATGTTCCATTTTTTTCAATTTGGTGTAGATTAGTTTCGTTTCGTTTCGTTCGGAGCTCATACTAGCTGAGCGGATACGCCCTTGGTCTCCCAACGTCGCAGTACCGGGTTCAATCTTGTATCCCAGCATGAGTGGACAAACGTCAGCGCACGCATATCAGGATCAGGCTACCAATTGGTGGACGCGCTGTGCTCACCCATGTATTCATATATATGGTGACATGCATGCAGATATACTCGGATATGTATATTTGTTCTTGATTCTCCTTTCTATTTTTCCATTTACGTTTTTCCGGACTATGTTTATCTATATATCGGTACGACATCCTCCTGCGTACGCAGTTTGCTGCTGCGGAATCCTAGTCTCTGTAATGTCTTTCTTAGGGTTTGAGATCAGGTAGTCTTATATCTTGGAGTATCTTATCAGGGATGTATGAGTAGATTTTTCTCCATATCCCTTTTGCCTTGTCATGCAGAGTCACATTCAGTGGTTCAATTTCTGCAAGATTGTGCAGCATTCTAGGTGGGATACAGTCGCAGCAGGTCACATTAGAGATAGGTCGAATTGTATAGTTCTGTGTGGATTATGCCTTTTTTATTTGGGTCTTGCTTGTCAGATGAAGAGGAAAGGCAGAGAATAACCAAATTGATCTAACCATTGCCATGTACAGTTTTCTTTTGTTTCTGATAGAGAGGGACTTGAAACGAAACAAGTATCGTAAGTTCCTTTTGGACTGCATGACATTTTCGTTGATGTGTTCTCCGTACCCTCTTGCTGTGATTTTGAGTCCGAGGGCACGACCGTCTCGAGAGTTTGGGTAGTGTTCTCCTTGTACCAATATGTCAGCGGTTTTTCTTCGCCCGATGGGAAGTACTTTAAACTTTTCCGAATTTGTTCGTATTTATTCCTATTTTCATATCTGTTGAGGTTATTTATTTCACCGGTCATCATGTATGCTATATCTACCGGGTTGAGGTAATTACCGGTGATCACCTGCGTTATATCGTCTGCTAGCTGGACGTAGTGGGCGTAGTTGTAGGTCACTATTGTATATAGTGTACAAAGTTGGGCTGAGGCAGACTCCTTGATGTACGTCAGCTCTTATGGTAAAGGGTTGCCCTTCGAGGTCGTTGATCTTTATGATTGCCTCTTGGTCTTCTAAATAGTCAGAGGAGTTTGGTAATATTTATCTCCATTCCCAAATCGCATATTTTCTTCTTCAGGCCAGGAGTCCACGCCTTATTGAACGCTGACGTAACGTCTCTGAGTACAACACCCAATCTTTTGTTTTCTGCCTTTGCGATAGCAATATATTCAGGGATCAATGCAAGGGCTGTTTCCGTGCTTAGATTTCTAACGAGACCTTGTGGTGATGTACATTATACTGGTGTCTTGCATCCAGGATGTCCCTTAGTCTGTCATTGAGTAGTTTCTCAAACAATTTCTCTATAAATTCTAGTAGGAATATCTGCCTGTAGCTCCTAATTTCTGCTTTAGGCTTTCCTGGTTTTAGTAGAAAGATCATTCTTTCCCTTTTTATCAGGTGTGGAAAGTACCCGACGTTCAGAGAAGCATTAAGGAGAATCAGTAGTGCGTCGTTGATGTTCACAGGGGCGTTTATCAGGTGCACTTTGGCAATGCCTGATATACCTTGGGCTTTCTGTTTAAAGCTTTTTAGGGCTACCTCGAATTCCTCATGAGTAAATGGCCTTCCTTCTTCCCTTACCTGCCGAGTTCCGTCTGCGTAGTGGAAGGGCATCAATGCTGGTCACCATCTTCTAGACTTGTTAAAACTTCTTATTCGTAATCCGTGTCGAAATCATCATTTTCTTTTTCCCTGATGTTAAATTTCCTTCCCCAATGTTCTCTGAATTGTTGTTCTATTGCTCGGTCATCCGTAATCTTTCTCCCGTCGATTGAGATGGTAATACTGGTCTTGGTGGGGAGAGTTCCACATAACCTCTTTATCTAGCTCCAGAACTTTTAGGGGTCGCTTTCCGTATCCATCTGTCTATAATATCGTCCCAGAGCATTTTTGTTTTTTCACTAATCAGATGTCTTAGCTCCAAACGAAGCTTCCGGAGTTCTTGATATATATGACCCGTATTTCCGAATGCTAGTTGGCTTGGAGTTGCATTGAGAAGAGGGTGGCTTTATTAAAATTGGGGAATAAGACTTCCCACACAGCGAAATGAGAGACGACCCGTAGTCTGAACGGCTAGGTTTCCTTCTCCAGGATATAAGCACCACGTTGCTTCGAATAAACGTGGTGCGGCTCTCCGAAATTGAAACACTTGGCCAGACACGATAAGGACTTTGCACGTCTACACAAACGATTAATATGGCTGTAAGGGTGGCAGTACTAGAACTTCCGCGGTAGCGATACCAACCGGCACGCACCAACTCAGGGAGCTTATCACGATCGAATGCAACAAAGAGTGTAGGGTGAGTCTTGGGGCCCCTTCCTGTTTCTCATTGCATGTTCAACCTTGACTGCCTCGTTTTTGGCTAGCTTTAAAGTCTTTTCTATGTAGTCCACGAGTTACGTGCGGCGTTACACTCGCCGGCGAGCCATTAAGTGTCTGAAGAGTACTAATCATGGCCACTGTCGAGGAATTGTCTCTCTACTTTTGTCGGAGAATTATTCTTCAACTGTTGGCCGTTTAACAATTACTCCGATATTATACCTCTTTTTGTCAAAGTATTTATATATTTAATGAATTTAGCGAGCCAGTCTCAGACTACTACTTAGGAAGGGAAATAATTCCTCTACTGGCTGAGGGGACTCTTTAATTACTGTATTATGAGAGTACCACAGCGTTTAATCAGTTTTAAGGAAAGATCCGGTCAACACGTAAGGAACCAGTGAAACACCAAGAATTAACCCCAAATATACAACTTTTAATTTATCAATTGACTCAAATATTTACACTAAATTCTATAAGTTTAACATGGTCTTCGATCACACGATTAGAATATGTGCCTACTCCTGACGAGAATACTGATCAAAACAAAGTAGGCTTCCCGTCAACAAACCAATTGCCATATAGCTAATTTCTGGAGGCCTCTAAGTTACTGAGTTAAGACACAATTTACTTTCCACTAATCTAACTAAAAATATGACAGGAGTTAGGAAATACTATATCTCCTTTAGTTAGCTTGGGATAGCATTAAAAATTCTAATTAATCAGAAACAAATATATATAGTCATTCGGACTTACATGACTTTGACAGGAACAGGGGTTGACGGATGTCGCTATACTGGATTTTTCACGAGTCTTCGCGTTGCCGGCAAGGAGGGTGGTTGTCACTAAGACGGTAGAAACTGATGTAGCTCTCTTCTTATGACTTTATATATTCGGTTATAAGTCTAAAAGACGGAGAGAGGAGTTGCGCTCTCTGGTTCAAGGAGTACTCTTCTTGATAGCTCTTGAGTTCTTCTTGTACCCTCTTCTACTTCGAAGGGGTACCAAACTGGGTTTGGTATACGAGGTGATCCCGCAAGTAATTTAAGGAAACTTACTTGGAGATTAATTCTTCTTCTCTCTAAATTACTGAGATTGCAATTTGAGAGTCCCTCAAGGGTGAGCGGATCCTCTTTTGTCTTGCTCCCGAAATTCCTGTTTGGTACTTAAGAATTTTGATCCACACAGACCTTTTGCTAAGCCTGCGAAGGATAAATTGGTATGGCACCGATAAGAAAACGAGACGAAATTCTAAGTCTTAGAAGTCTAGTTCGCAACTGGGCGAGGGACTGATCACAATAATCTAGTCCTCTGTCGTCTCTGAGAGAATAATCATTTCTTTCCTTCCTTACGGGGCTTATTTATAGACTGGGGACCGCCCTACCTAAGGGGAACGGGGTAATGCCACTGACGAGAGCACAAGGGGGGGGGGAGGTGACACCGCGGATCCCAGGTCTGCTTCTTAATGAGAGGCACCGACAACCGTCACATTATTTCTCCTCGGTGGTCTTTTTGATCTGACACCGCTCTTTGGCGCGCTAACCGCCGACCTCCTAATCTCGTAGCTAATCGGATCTTTTGAGAGCTGCTTAATGGCCTTTTGCGGCTACCTCGGTCCTGCAGCCCCACTCGACTACCCACTCGGCGGGAAGATCAAAGCCCTTCGGAAATTTGACTGATAGTCAAACGCCTATCGTTCTCACGCACTCTCCGAAGAGGGATTTTAATATATATGTTCGCTTGGCCCTCTGGGTGGCGTTACGTTTTAATTCATCTATAGCCACCTCGGAGGAATCTCACGCATTCGCAAGAATGCTTCCGTCAGATAAACGGGTCACCTTCGGCTCTCTAACAATCAAGCTAGCTAATGTTCTCTTATGCATGATGTTGCCTTTGGAAAACATGCTGCCATTTGTGAATCGAATATACATAAAGTGTTTGAAACCAGCGATCTCTCAATGAGGGGCTCCGACGTAATCGGGGCTCCGCTAATCGTATTTGGTCTTTGTATGGCACCCCCACCAGACAGTGTCTCAGGGCCAGACATGTTTATCTTGCCTTGGTTGCTTGCTAAAACGGCAGAGGACTGATCCTTCCCCAGAGCTCTCGCGAAGGGAGAATAACCTTTGGTCTTCCTTGTCTTCCTCGTACTTCTTTTCGTTTTAGGAGAGGAGGGGGGAAATGAACCGCTTCTCTTATCCCCGGAAGGGCCCCCTAGGACGGATGGGCATGTCTCAGCAAGATCCTTCTCCGCAATTGAGGTTGTAGTCTCAGAGGGTCAACAGTTGGAGTAAGAGATCTCCCCTCTCACGTGGGCCCCCTAGGGCCCGAGACACGCGAGGAGAAGCTTGCACAGGGACAAATTCATGTTCGGTGTTTGGCACCGATCCCAGGTTCTACCAAATGGAAAATCCTGCTATCCGTGGCTGGGTTACCTGCAGCATCATATGCAGCTTATGTGGGACCTCCATGTGGCCATCCATTCTCCTCGAAGGGAAGATTGTGAGAGGGGAGCCCTTCCACCGATCTCTGTCGCCTTCGAGGACTTATCAGGAGGGGTTGGGTTCACCGTGCGAGTCTTTTCTTCCCTCCGCTTCGAAACCTAGGCAGGTGGGGCGGCTTCGGAGAGGGGGATGGGGTCCTTCCTTTAGAGGATCCACCCCTTCTAGTCATCCAGCCTAGCACTCGGTGCGGGCGTAGGAGCTGAAGCTCCTTTAGGGCTGTCCTCCTTTCGAGGGGCAGCTTTAGGAAACCTGGGAGATGGCCTCACAACGAGCTTCAGGGGTATTCATCCTGTGAGTCTGGCGACTCGGTGGAGGCACGGGGCCGTTTCGTCTTATTGGCTGGCGAAATGGAGGGGGGGGGGAAGTTCTGGTTTTAGCTGGCGCTGCATGTGAACCCTTTGTGCCGTTAGCTTTACTAGTAGAGCGCCCGAGGTGGTTAGAACCCACAGAAGGGTTCCGAATGGGCGCGGAAACAACCGTGCTCGTAAGCCTGGAGGGGGCAGGAGCAGAGGGCGTATTTTTAACATTGAGGCATGGGACGACCCAGGCAGCGCTGGGCGCGCCAGGAACAAGTCCTCAGCCTTACGAAATGAGAGACAACCCTGGGCTGAACGGCCAGGATTTCCTTCTCGAGGAGATACGCACCACATTGCTTCGAAGTAGCAGGCGGCGGCTCTCCGCAATTCACACACTTGGCGATAGATGATTTGGACTTATCGTGCGCGGCCTTAGAGCAACTTACAAAGACTTTGGGTAACCTCGACTTTGCATGTCTACAAGAGTGATTCCTATGTCAGAAGTGGTGATAGTAACAGCACCTCCGCGTCAATGACAAGAATGTTTTCACGCGGGAGGAACAAACCTGCTCGCAGCGACGCAAAAAGTCTGTCACAGTTGAACGTAACGACGAGTGTAGTGACTGTAGCGTACGAGAAGTGCAGGCGAGTGGCTTAAAAGCTTCGCTTGAATGAGTCTTTTTGGAGACTCAGGATGGCCGAGTGGATTCGCTGCTAGCTAACAGTGGTCCAGCGAAACGGTAAATTGTTCGCAACTCGCCTACGCTCCTTTCTTTTTTCTTTGCGCCCTCTCCTACTCATCTCTATCTACATTTTTTTTTAACAAAATAGGATATATTAAAATTTCACAAGAATGTATGGGTTGAAGTAAATTTTCGTAAGGCGTGTCTGTGTATGTGTGTGCCCGTGTAAGGGAAAATTTTAAAGAAAAGGTATTTTTGATGTATTAGGGTAAAGTTAGATGGAATATTCTCGTTAAAAATTAATTGATTGGTTATATTTTGTGGATGATAATTTTACATATTATATACATATAAATATAATTTTCCCAGAATTATTACTATTTATAGGAATGCCCCAGAGGGCATTGCTATAGGGTGAGTCTCGAGGCCCTCCCTGTTTTCTTATCACACGTTCAACCTTGGTCGGCCAGCTCTAAGGTGATGTCCTCTATGGAGTATTCCACGAGTTCCCTCACATGAACTACTCCTTTTACGAAGTTCATAGTAGAGTGCGGCGCCACACAAACCGGCATACCATCAAGTGTATGAAAGGTCCAACGCATGGCCACTCGGAGGGATCCGACGCATTCGCCAGAAGGCTCCCGTCGGAGAAACGGGTCACTTCCGGCTCTGTACCAATCAGGCTAGATAGCGCTTTTCTCTGATGGAAAGCGGGTCACCTTCGCCTCTGTACCAATCAGACTAGATAGTGCTTTCTTCTAAAGGAAAGCGGGTCACCTTCGGCTCTGTACCAATCAGGCTAGATAGTGCTTTCCTCTGATGGAAAGCGGGTCACCTTCGGTTCTGTACAAGTCAGGCTAGATAGTGCTTTCCTCTGATGGAAAGCGGGTCACCTTCGGCTCTGTACCAATCAGGCTAGATAGCAGTGGCGGCTCGTAGTAAAAAAAAGTAGGATGACTGCATAATAATTTCAAATTACAATATAATGTTAAAAAATAAAACTATAGTACTATACTTTCTTATTTTGCATTTAATTATCCACAGCAGTGTACAGCACAGCAGTCAAATCATGTATTTCAGGTCCTTAGATAGATAGCTTGGCTTGGGGAGATGGGGGAGGAGGGTAGGCTGGTACTAATAGCAGCCAGGGAAAGGGGATTATGTACAGAAGTAGGCTAGTTATTTAGCCTACTTGAAAATAGAATCCATGTGCCTGCTTTTACTTGGAACGAAATGATTTATGATAGCTTCATTGAAGTTCTTTGATTCCGTTACCATTGTACTTTCAATTGATGACATTGCTAAAGCAGACAGTCTTACAGTAGCCATAGTGCTACGCAGGAAAGTTTTAATCCTTTTCAAAGTTGAAAAGCACCTTTCTGCTTCGGCTGTTGTCATTGGAGTTGTTATTAGAATTTTCAATAACTTGACAGTTTCTGAAAATGCTGACTGTAAATTATTATCATTTATTTTCTTGAGTAGATATGTGAGGTTTTGGACTTTCATAAATCTTCTCTCGCGGTGTATAGCACTGTAAGTTCAGTTCTTAACTTTTCTTTTACAAGCATTGGGTAAGCTTCAACTGTCTGTGCAAGTTCATTATTGGGAAAATTAATGGAATATGTAGGAAAATTGTTCACTAGAAGTAACTTGCTTGCTTCCAGATGGTTAGTGAAGCGAAATCTCTCTCTACACTGCATAATGATTGCATCACACACCTTTGTAGTTGTTGTTCTATCTGTCTCAGGCAATTCAGGTTTTCTTCTTTTTGCTTCAGGTAGCTCTTGCATCTCTGTATCACACTCATCACATGCAAATCCTTTCCTTTGAACTGCAGAATTGAAAGCATTCAATGCAGCATTAGCTTTAGCTGCATAAATACTTCTGGATTGAAGCTGTGAAAACAAAATATCTACATGGGGCATTACTTTAGAGAAAAATACCAGCCAAAAATTGAACTCGGGATCCTTTAACATTCTCTTGATACCAGCTGCTGCTAAACCAGTGACCTTTGAGTTAGATGACTCTAGTTTACTGCAACATTCAATGATTATATCTTTCATTTCATACACAACATTCACAGTTCTGCTTTTGAAGTTCCAGCATGTTGTCGAAGGCCTAGGAATTCTATGGGAATCTGCAACACTCTCTAATGTGGCCATTATTTGTGTGGAGTTAGAAAAGAAAGCTGGTATTCCTGACAAACTGTTGAAAAAGACTAACTTTAGAATTTTGTGATGCTGCCTTTTCCAAAATCAAGTTCAGTTGGTGTGTATAGCAATGTACAAAGTGAGCATGGCTATATACTCCTTTTATTCTAACATACACGCCACTCCTAGCTCTACTTAATGCAGCTGCACCATCGTAAGTCTGAGCGATAAGCTTATGAGGACAATCACCAATTAATGCCTGTAGCTCTTCAAATAGCACACTTGATAGGCCTTCTGCAGTCAAGCTGAGAGGGTTAAAAAATCCCCAGAATCTCTCAACAGGTTTTCCATCTATCTCATATCTTAAAGCAATTACCATCGGTGTCTTGTCATAAATGTCTGTTGTTTAATCACATATCACTGCTACAAAATTTGTGGATTTTATTTCTTCTTTAATCATGTTTCTGCATATTTCTAGTGTTGATTCCAAGATTTCATTCTGTATAGTTTTAGATGTTCCTCTGAATACTGTTGCAGTCTTCAAATGAGCATTTAAGCTAGAATCCAGTTCACAAGCAAACTCTACTATTCCACGAAATACTCTCGGATTCTTGGAAGTAGGCCCTTCATCGTGTCCTCTGAGTGGGAGTTCAAACTTGCCACAGAACTTTACACAATCCACAAGTTTTGAAAGAACAGCTCTGTTTTTTCTCCCTTGTTCATTGTGCTTTGCAACTGAGAGTCTGTCTGCGGAGCTCATTTCAGTAGCAATGTTTACACTGCCTAGGAACGAAAGACTAACCACATTATGTAAGTATTTGGCTTATTTTTCATGTTTAACTATTTTCTCTTGTAAATGTCTTAGGTCTCTCATGCCACTCTTCGTCTAGGCCAGGTCCCCACCAAATAAGAGGGATGGGAAGCAAAACAAAGCATTAGCCTCTTCACATCCACAGAGGCAGTCATTTTTTTCATAAACACCCAAGTTAAATTTGCGTTTGTATTCTAGATTCCTGCTCTTGGCATTTTGTTCAAGGGACACCACTGGTGTAGGTCTTCCTTTTGTTTTAATGTCAATTTTTTCACTCAGTGTCAGATGAATAATGTTTGTGGCTTGTGAATACTCAACTTGACAGCTTGGACCTGCCAGGATTGTTCTTGATCCACTTATGGATAAAAAATATATAAATAACCGATAAGCCAAGTGAGAAACAGATTACCTATAAGCCACAACCGAAGTTAAGTTATTCTGATTTTATCAGTATTTGTTAATCCAGGGAATTAACTCACCTAATACAGTATTTTCTCTACATGATGGTATATTCCATTTCCTGTGCAAATTCTTAATTTAATTGTTATGATTTTTTATGTATTATAATCATCAGGTTAGGTTAGGTTAAGTTAGGTTAGATTAGGTTAGGTTAGGTTAAGGTAAGTTAGATTAGGTTAGGCTTCCCCCCCAGCACTGGCCTCACGAGTAGTGACAGCTCAGTGCTCACGCAGTGTCGGCTGGCCGGACTGATATAGGCTAATACAGAGAAAAATCATAACAATGAAATTGAGAATTTGCACAGGAAATGGAATATACCATCATGTAGAGAAAATACTGTATTAGGTGAGTTAATTGCTTAATTCCTCGGAGGAGTGTTGAGTCGGACTCGGACTTAATATCTATCGTGACCCGATCAAGAAACGGGTTTTATATGATATTATTCTGTAAGACAGTAGGCCAATTATATTAGGCCTACTACTAATGTGGCCGTACTATAGGCAGTCTTATGTGAATCACAAACGTTACGTTTTGTACCTCATACTTTAAAATGTATGTGTTGCAAAGTTATGAGGATCATTTATCATGTTATTAAGCAGAATATGTAGTATTGAAGTAACCAGGACACTGAAACTAAGCTTCGGGCGTCACAGAGGGTGCTAAAGCTGTCTAGTATTTACGAAACACGGACGTAATGCACTATTGTTATATATTTGTTTCACTAACACTGAGGACGGACACACTGTAATCCCGGGGAATCGGGCTGTACTAGTTGCAACTCGCAACGGGTTGGCGCTGCCGCCAACCCTGGAAAAAGTGTTTTACTGTAAAGTTGAATTAATTTATTAAATCTGCTAGTATTATGTGTTAAAAAATGATAAAAAAATTAACAAATACTGAATGGAATATAAAAGTATAATATTATTTATTTGTATAAAATTAATTAATAATATGAATTAACCACTTATCTATCATCTGCCTGGCTTGGCTGAGACAGGAAGGGCTGCAGCTCACCAGCCCCTGATGACCAGCCGCCCCTGCTAAATAGTGTTTTCTTCTGATGGAACATGTTGCCATCTGTGAAGCGAATATATAGAAAGCGTTTGAAGTCAGTGGGCTCGAAAACGCCGTGTAGTCTCTAAATGAAAGGCTCAGAGGTAATCGAGGCTCCACTCGGCGTACTTGCGACTTTGGTCTCTGTTTGGGCCTACCAACACGAGGGTGGGCGTCGGGGACGGACGTGCCATTTTGGCCTGGTCGCTTGCCGAAACGGCAGCGGACCCGTCCGTCCCCGGAGCTCCGGTGGGGTGGGAAGAACCATTAGTCTTTGTAGTCTTTTTCTTATTCCTTTTCATTTTAGGAGAGAAAGGTGGGGAATAAACCCGCTTCTCTCCTCCGCCGGAAGGAGCCCGTAGGCCTCAGCAAGATTCTTCTCTGAAATTGAAAAGGTTTTGGCTGTCAAAGGGGCACCAGCCAGGGGAGGAGGTCCCTCCTCTCCTTTTGAGTCATTTAGGGCTCGAGCCGTCTAAGGAGAAGCTTGAACGGGGGTGGACTCAGGTTCTGTGCTTTGCACCGAGTCCGGGTTTGACCTCATGGAAGATCCTTCCGTCTGAGGCTGGGTCACCTCAAGGACCATGTCTATCTCCGGGGGGAAGGGGAGCTCCATGTGGCCATCCCCCTCATGACATCACGGATCCAATTCGAGGTACCTTTTTTCGTCTAGAGCCAGCATAAAAAGGTACCTGCTATCCCTTGCCCTCCTAAGGGGTTGGCCCTATCGAGTCGGAGCAGTCAATCTTGGGCTGCCTGCTTTCTCTCTTGGCAGTCCCCTGTTAAAGTAAAAGGGGGACTGCCGCTGGAATAAAAAGAGGGAGTCACCCAAGGGCACCTTCAAAGAAGGGGTATGAGGGAGTTCACCGAACCCGTAGACTTAGGAGAAGAGTAAGCCTCCTTTCCGGTAGAAGATGGTTGGAAGGGGCCTTGACATAACATATGGAGAGGTGGGGCTCTCCTTTTCTGCTTTGGAGCTGCCCGAGAGCGGTTTCATTGAGGGTAAAGAAGGTTAAAAGGGGGGGGGGGACGGTATCCATGGCCATAAAGGCAGATTTCTCCACCCCTGCCTGTGATGACCAACAGATCCCAACTAGAGAATGGCACTACTGGGTGCCTTTGATTGACCCCAGCCGCTATCATTGGGCGAGGTGGTACACGCATTCACCGCCACCTCTTGGGAAACCCCCGACCAAATCTTACACGTTGCGTG
This sequence comes from Ceratothoa steindachneri, assembly GCA_963969495.1. NCBI lineage: Eukaryota > Metazoa > Arthropoda > Malacostraca > Isopoda > Cymothoidae > Ceratothoa > Ceratothoa steindachneri. The sequence continues at coordinate 186,704,495 of OZ018317.1, read as the reverse complement.
GTAGGCAGATCGGGATGACGGATCCAGCTTGGTGACCGGTTTCTGAGCGGTTCGGGTCACCACGCTCAACATCTTTACGTGGAAGGTTCGGTTCCGTGATCCAAATGAGCACCGGGTCGTAATCGAGGAAGTTCATGGACAGGAGAAGAAAATGCCAACAAAAGGGGTAGAGAAAAAGTGAATGTAAGGTGACGATGGAAAGGCATGGGTAATGTGAGGAAGAAATGGTACAGGAGACGGAGATTAGAGGTTAGCGAAGGAAAGAAGAAAGGCTAAGCTGGGGCAGGATTTGGCTCGGAATCCTGTCAGCACTGCGGCCAGGAAAGCAAATCGTCGTGGCCCTTCCTGGGGTGCGAACTATGAAGAAGTTACCATAAAATTGGGGTAGTGGTAGGCTAACCTGGGAGTAGCCAGCAAGAGAAAAGTAAGAGCGGTCTAGTAGCTTGGTTTCACTGAGGCAAACCACTTGAGATAAAAAAAAACTTTAAGAGGGCCTGCAGCGAGCCATAATTGGCCCGAAGTCCGCGGATATTCCATTTGAGACAGAAGGTTGATGATGTTGGAGCGTTAATGGTTGAGTTAAACAAAGGATCGGGAGTACGATTCATCCGTTTTGGTCCAGGTGTACTCAGAAAGGGAGTGGTATATTATCTGTCGGTGCGTCACGAGCGTGGGTCAAAGGGTTTGGTGGCAATTGATATGTAGTTTTCTTTGAGGTTCAAGAAGAATCTGGAGAGGAGGAGATAGAGTTATAGGATGCTATATTGGTAGCTGTACAACCCTAGGCAAATCATAATCTGGAATCAGGGATGTGCAATTAGGTATTACAAAGGTCATAAGGCAAGGTAACGAGTCGGCAAGGTGATCACATGACTGATAGGGTCAGTGCAAGGGGCTGTCTTGGTGGTTTTATTTGTGCATGGCAATATCTGAGTGGTATCGTTAAAGGTACAGTGAGGTGAGTCTGGTGTAAAAATTACTTGGAGTTTAGTTAGCGAGAGGTCTACAAGATCTCTCTCGTCCGTCGAAGGTATTTTCTCGGATAGTGCTTTGCGAGGGGCTATGCGAGGGACATCATTTTATATCGTCACGTTTCTTCCGATGAGCTCATTCATTTAGGCCACGGTGGGTCGTTATCTTCGAGTAGGGTGCGTGTGTCGTTGCAAGACCTCAAAGAGGAGGAATTAAAGAGAGAAGGTAGAGAGCGCTTACGACCACCACCTCCCTCACGATACTAGCCTCCCGGCTAGTATAGTGGTTAGCGCGCTTGCCCGGCAATCGTTGGGTCGCCAGTTTAAATCTCCGTCCGGATTCTTTTTTTAAAAAAGCTGACACTATTTACTAGGAAGGTTAACTCCATGGCTGGGCATCACGGTGGGGACGGGTGGGTGGAGCTCGTAGCCATGGCAGGCAGGCTACTTAAGAAAAGGATAACTCTGATTTCCAAACCTTGGAGCCACAGGCATAATTTGCCTCTTCCAGAAGATCCTATCTGAGTATTATCGGGGCTGATATTTGACAGTTGTAACATGCGGTTAGGGGGATCTGGTAGAAGCTTAGTCGTGACAGGAGCAGCTTTCTTGCACATCGGCCTTTTAGTAGAGGCAGGTACTTGGGTAGCTGGATGATCTATAATTTCATCATCGCGCAAGATCATTGAAGATTTAGTTGTGGGTGGTACGTGGGCGGGTTTATGGGTGGGAAGGGAGATTATCGAACTCGGTCTCTGCCTCTTCGGTGTTTTTTTCTGTAATTAGGATGAGATTCGTATTTTAAAGATGGATGAATAGCAATACTTCGGGTGAGAGTGGCAATCTGCGAAGAGGAGAGATGAGTTGTGTTTCATCAAGATCGGGAAGTGATACTGTTCATTATGTTGCGTAATCTTGTTGAGAAGGCGTTTATGTGTGCGTTCTCAAATGTTTCAGGGAAGGGACGAGCGTTGGAGATAAAGAAGCTCATGTCTGGGTGGTCAGTTAGGGGTGCCAATGTGGTAGACGTGGGTATAGAGCCGTGAATGCTCGGAGCAACACTCGTCACAGCAGAAAAGGTGGGCACTAACAGTGTGATGCCTTAATTCACCCATGCTTAGTTTTGTTTGGAATATATGTAGAGATATCGCATTATATGGACTGAACGGGGATCTCCTGGTGGTAGAGGTAGTGAGGACACTTCTTGTGGCTTGCATGATGTGGGCCAATACAGATGAGGCAGTGCGTCTCTTCTGTGCAATATGGGGCATCGTGCCCCACTTGTCAACATCGAGCACGGATCCCAGGTGATTTTACAATATTTCGCGGAGTGGATGAACCTGATGAAGTTACGACACTGGAGTAGGGTGGGGAGTTGTTCTTAAACTCGTATACGTGTCCCTGAAAATTTACCAACATTGGTAGGATCTGCTGTTTTCGATTTACCCCGTAAGCGGCAAGAGCGATTTGCTTTCCTGGCTGCCCTGCTGATGGGACTCAGCGCCCCGCTCGGCCCAAGCTTAGCATCTAGTTCTTTCTGTCACCCTGTCTTCTCACCCTGCTTCTAAACTTTCCATAAAACCTCTCCTACAACTTTCTCTGGTCAGCCTCTAATTTCACAGGGTAGACACCGACCAGCTTCCTTTAACCCAACCATCCCGAATCGGGGCTGGGTGCATTAGACAACGACCCCTCACCCTGAGCTATGGTTTGGAGTTAGAGAGTTTTTAACAACCTGCCTCAATCCCATCCTCACATACTCTTTCTCTCTCCTTTCACGGCTTATCAATTTTATGCAAAGTCCAAGGTGGAGCCGCCATAACAGTGGGCTGTCTGGCACTAGGCGGGAGGAGTGGTGTCTAATAGTAGCAGCTGCCTTTGCCGGCCCCGAATTCAACCCTCTCAAAGAGGGCTACTGCGCGAGGTGATGAGCGTTTGTGTCCCTTGATACCAATAGGGTCCCATTGCCCAATGGTGAAGAAAACAGTCTTCCCCTTTACTCCTCTCTAAGATCGTCGGAGCAACTCTCAGCCAGCTCCACAACAGAAAAGCAGCCACACCCACCTAGGCTTTCTCAGGGGTCCCTCCCAACTTCTTTGGCTGGAGAGGAGGCGTACTCCTCTCCTAGGCCTACGGGTGCGGATAAGTTCCCCCTCATCCCCTTCTCTGCAGACGCCCTTGGGTGACTCCCACTTTCCAGTGGCAGTTCCCGCCTTCACTTTCACAGGGGACTGGCAATAATGCACGCAGGTGGCTAGATAGAGCCAACCTTATTAGGGGGCCAAGGGATGACAAGGGAGGCCAAGGGGGGCCAAGGGGTTCTACCAACCCCGGTAAAACTGGCGGCACAAAAGGTTCGCACCCAACCCCAGCTAAAACAAGGCTCCCCACCCCCTTACCACAGCGTGACCGTTTCCCGTAAGGCGAAACGTCCACGCGCCTCCACCGAGTCGTTAGACTCACAGGATGCAACACCCCTGAAGTTAGTTGTAAAACCGTCTTACGGGATTCCTAAAGCTACTCCCCGATAAGAGGACATCACTAAAGGAGTTTCGGTTCCGAAACCCCCACCCAGTGTTTGACTGGTTGCCTCGAAGACAGTGGATCCTCCAAAACAGGGACCCCCGCCTTCGAAAGTTTCGCAAGATGATCCCAACCTCTCCCGATCAGTCATCGACGGCAACAGCCCCATCAGCGCATTGCCGGCCAACAGCGCCCAGAGTTCTGCCTACGAGAAAAGTACGGCCATTCCCGTGAGGGTCTTCTCTTCGAAGATGACCACCGCATCTCCTCGAGCTAGGCATGGAGTGCATATTCCTCCATTGGAATTACCGCTGACTTCGAGCCAAATGGGAGGAGCTGAGGCTCGTATCCTCCCGTTTTCCCTTAGTTATCTTTTGCAGTAGACCATGCTAGGCGCGTGCCCCCTGCAAACACCCCTGGGTATAAGGGGCTTGCGACCCGACCACTATAGGATAAAGGACGGGCAGGAGGATCCGCCATTTACACCCTCATGATGTCTCCGTTCCTCTCTTAACTTTGAATACCTCCTTTCAGGCAGTAGCTGTGTAGATGCACCTGGATAGGAGGTATACTGTTATTTCTGCGTACAATCCACCGTGAGCCGAATTAGACGCATCGTGGCACGGTTGCCTGCGCCACTGCCTGAGAGCCCGCCCCTTTGGGGCTTGGTGCGGTGGTCCGCATTTCAGGATGAGTCTCATCTCTCCGTCCTAGTCGGGGAGTTTAAGTCAGTGTATAAGGCCGTTCCCTTCTTCTCTGAGAACCTCATCGCCTTGGGCCTAACTACTATTCCTAGACGTCTGGCCGTTTTTAACGCCAACCACTCCCTTGGTGGCCAGCCGAGTGTGAGACGGCCCTCAAACAGAAGCGTTATGACTGCATGCGCTATAAGCGCCGGTCGAACGATTTCACTGTCGGTGAATTATGTCGAGCGAGGGCTAAGTTCCGGGATGTTTCGAAGCATACCGCCGCTCTTCATGGCGGACACACGTGTCTTCACTTAACTGGATGACACTTCTTGCAGAGGTGTGGAAGAGTCAAAAGGATTCGGGGCAAGTTCTCGCAGGACCCCCTTTCCGTTCTCCCGGAGAATGGGACCGCAATCTCGGAACACGCATCTGTGGCGGAGTCCTTCGTGACCGCGTTCTCAGGCGGGGATGCTGCTCCGCTATCGTTCAATGCGAATCATGATATCGGTTTTTCTATCTGGAGAAGGCCTATGATACCGCATGGCGAAACGGAAATCTTGCATACTTCATAATATTGTGGTGAGAGACTCCCAATCTTTATATCTGAATTTTTGCGAGATCGTCGATTCCGGGTACGGGTGGGAGCCCTCTCCGGACCAGAGGAGCAAGAAGAGTGGGTCCTGTCGGGAAGTGTCCTCACTATCAAATTCTTTGCCCTGAGCATCTTCCGACATCACCTCGGTGCTGCCGGAAGATGTTCTCGCTACACTCTACATGGACGACCTTTCGATCTCTTTTGGCGCGGCCCAGATGCCATCTCTAGAGCGTCGACTCCAAGGGGCATTGAACCGCGTTTCTCGCTATGCCAAAGCACAGACTTCTGTTTCCCTTGGCTAAGACTAAGGTGGTACACTTTGGCGCCATCCACGGTTCCACCCTGACCCAGACTTGTTTCTAAATGGGGTGTGCCTGGAATTGGTGGACTCGCACCGTTTTCTTGGTCTTGTATTTGACCTACGCCTCACCTGGGAGGCTCATATACGCAGCCTTAGGGGCACTTACACCATAGATATTCTTCGTTCCGTAACGTTCGGCGCGGGCTACGGGTTCGAGTTTTACGCAGTCGAGCGTGTATTACAAAAGCTGGACTCGATCCACCATACCGGCCTTCGCCTGGTTACTTCCGCACGTCCCCCATTCAGAGCCGACTTGTCGATGCTGAGATGAGACTCGCTCTGCACCGTGCATTATTTGCCTGCACGCGCGAACCCGGCGCCTCCTGCAGCCGCCAACAGCTCTCACTGCATCTGATCTCGACGTTTCCTGTGCCGCCGAGAGACGCCAGACATACCCTAAGCCCTTTGGGTTTAGGGTAGGAAACTCCTTCAAGAGCTCGGTATAGTTCTCGGGTAGTATCGCCTTTGATTTAGCCCAGGACGCTTCCCTGGAGGGTACTACCATTGACTATTTGTCGCTACGCCTTTGCTCCTACAGCGCCGGGAGTACTACGTTTGGCCTTTTTTGTAGCACACTTCATGGCTATTCCCCCCCCCCCCCCCCGAGAACGGGGTCGCTTTTCTCGAAGCATATCCTCTGTTTGAAGTCAGCGGGAATCTGCCAGGCGCTGTGTCCGCCTTAACGCCGAGCTGGTTGCAATAAACCGCTCGGTACTAGAGATAACGCGACGCGCCCGGTTCGGAGACCGGATTGTGATTTATAGCGACTCATAAAGCACCCTGAGGGCTCTCGGGGCAATGGAATCTTCGTATCCTCTGGTTTGCAATATCCGTGACGCCACGATTTTTCGAGATTATCTTCTGCTGTCATTGCGCCGCAACTGTTCCCATGGACCTACACCCCCAATGGCGCGACGGTTTCAGGTTGCTTTTTGTATCCGAATTGGACACACTCGCGGGACGCACCATCATTTGATGGAGCGCTCGCCTGCGCCTTATTGCGACGACTGTGGCGTTCCTAAAACTGCTCGGCACACTCTTGTTGAATGTCACAGTCTGGACGATGTTCGCGCCCGTTACCTGCCCCGGTAAAGGAAAGAGTGGGTTCGCTACCGCTCGTTACTTGTACTCGGGACTTGTTCGTGTACAGAGTACGGACTATACTTTTTGAAGGAGGTTAGCCTCCTGCACTTTGGTTTTTTGTAGGTCGCATATTCCTGCGCCGGGCCTACCCCTGACGCCTGAGCGCGATTACGTCTTGATGCCTTTTGCTTTCTTTTCTTTTTTATCTTTTTCCACCTGTTTTAGTCTTTGTCCTCTTATTTGTTTTTAATCTATCTTACTAGTAGGCTATGGTGTTAGCACGGTGGCTTTGGCCATAGTAGACAGTCGCCAGATGGGTTCTCAAAAAAGAAGAAGTTTTAGAGTTATCTTAGCAATCGTAGAGGCAGTGGAAGAACGAAAAGGAGGCTTTTTTTAAAAATACAAAACCGACTCAACATTTTATTGTTGGTCGGTGAAGACTTCTTTGATGACCGAAACGATAAACTCGGCTGTGGCGTCAGGTCGAGGGAAAGTTTTATCCAATAGGAACTGGAAGGTCCTGACATTAAATTAGTTCTTGTCACTGGCCGGGATTTTTAGAAAGTAGAGAAACTGTGGCCTAAGATGTTGTTGGTAACGTGACTCAGTAGTGGCTCGGACTATTATCTTTGATTTTTTTTTTAAATTTGGAGCCCAACTGGCGACCTCCTACTTGGGCATAAGTCGCCGTACTCACGGCAGAATGGGCCAGGCTAGATTAAAATAACAATATGTAAAAAAAAGGACACTAGAAAAAAAAGGAAAGGGCAACAACCACGCTCCGGCATCGGGGTGAGTCCCGTCTTCGCCCGACGCAGGAACGTTCAGCCTACAAAAGAATCCAATTAAATAAAGTGGAGGAGGCCGGCCTCCTCCAAAAAGTTATAAAGTCAAAAAAGTCATTGTGAACGAACCCGCCCCGAGTAAAAAGAACAAACGGTAGCGACCCCGCTCATCCCGGTACCGGGATAGATAGCGTGCGCGAAGATCACTCAGACTGGAAAATTCAACAAGAATGTGCCTAACAGTCTGGGGGACAACGCAGTCTTCCCATTAGGGCGCAGGTGAGTGCTCCATCAAATGGCAGTGCGTCCCGTGAGTGTGTCTAATTCGGAGACGACAGAAAGCATGCTGAAGCCGTCGCCGCATTAGGTGGTAGGTCCATGGGAACAGTCAAGCGCGCTCATTCCCCGCAATTTCAACATGTCCAGGAACCCAGCAGAAGATAATCTAGACATCCACCCGGCTCGCCAAAACCGTGACGTCACTGATATCGCGAACCAGGGCATGCGGAGATTCCAATGCCCCGAGAGCACTCAGAGCGCTTTGTGAGTCGCTATAGATCACAATCCGGTCTCCGAACCGGGCACGTCGCGTAATCTCCCGTACCGAGCGTGTATTACCACTAGCTCGGCCGTGAATACAGACGCAGCGCCTGGCAGAGCCCCGCTGACTTCAAACAGAGTGGATACAGCGTGGAAACCAACCCCCTTTTGGAAATTGGAGCCATCCGTATACAATGGCATGGTTCCAGCGTGAAAGGAAATGTGCTCCAAAAAGGCCGAACGCAATACTCCCAGCGCTATACAAGCGTTGGGATCAGAGGCGTGGCGACAAATGGGCAGAGGTGGTACCCTCCAGGGTGGCGTCCTGGGCAGAACCAGGGGCGCAACCGGACCGAGAGCTATATCTAGTTCTCGAAGGAGTTGAGTTTCCTGGCTCTCAAACAGAATAGCTTAGGGTATGACGGGCTTTTATCGGCGGCATAGGCACCTCCGAGATCAGCTGCGAATACAGTGAGAGCTGTTTGGCGACTGAGGGAGGCGCCGGGCTCGCGTGTACAGGTGAGAAGATAGTTTTTTGTTTAAATTAAGCTTTAACAAAGCGCCATATTCTGGAAAGGACTTAGTTTAATATATCTTTATATAGCAAACAAAATATTACTTTGTCTTTAAGTAAATTTAACGAAGCACCCTATTTATTATTGTTAATGAAGGAGGGCTTATAATAGCCACGCAAGAGTGATAAGATCATTTATCTTCCATCAAGCGTAGAGGCGCCAATTGTTTGGAAGTCATAGGCATTTTGCTCTCTCGAGTGGCAGGTGGCTGGACGTTCTCCCCCCCCCCCTCCCTCTTTGTACCACGTGAGGCCTTTGTTTGTTAACTATATATTGACTGTTGTAGTCCGGATTTTTTTGGTTGTTTGATTTTTTTTAGAATGTTTCTTAGGATCGATTAATAGTATTTGTAAGTGGGATTTGTTTATTTTTTTATTGCATATATATAGGAAATTTAGCTGTATTTTTTGTGTAAATAGTAACGAGATGTCTAATATAATCACCCCCTCCATTGTGAATATCATTGTACATTTTTTGTTAGTAAAGGACTGTACATACAATCTGTTTCATTCTCCTTCGATTTCTCACGTCCGGATTAGTGTAGGAAGTGGGTTGGATCGATTGGGGTTAGTCTAGATTTTCGGCCCGCTACATTTGGCGCCCGAATAGGGACGTGAGACCTCGAAACCGGGAGCGTGACGGGATTGGATTGCAGTCCACACCCAATTAGAGTGACAGGTAGTTGTTTGTTTTTCACCTTTGTCTATCACTGTTACTAACCTGGGAGGATGTCTTCTGTGGAACAGGGCCTCCATGATGAGATCGTGAGACTGAGGCTGGAATTGAGTGATTGAGTGATTGATGGACTGAAGTGATGTGATGAGTATGTATGAGAAGACAGACAAGATGAGGAAAGAAATGGACGAGAGACATACGCAGGTCGACCAACGGATGAAGGACTTGTATGACATAATGAAGGGGTCAGGACCGGCCTGCTACAACGCCTTTGCAATGTCAAAAAAGATCGCTGTGACAAACTTCCCTTCACTGAATGCTCGGCCGACGTCGTGGTCAAGGAGGGTTAAAGGATCTAGTGTGGAACGGTATTTTCTATAACCGTATTGGTGTGAGGACAGAAGGTTGTTTGTTTCTAGATACCATTTCAATCTAGCATTGGCTATTCTTTCTAATATTTTGCATAGGCATGGTGTCAAGGAAATCGGTATATAATTCATTGGGTTTGATGTTTTTTTAAGTTTTAAGAAGGGAAGGACTAGCGCTTGACGCCAATCATCCGGGAAGGAGCCATTAGTCCAAATGTGGTTGTAAATGTCCAACAGTAGCTCTAAGGCGTTTGGGTGGATTTTACTTATGATGAGGTTTAAGATTTCGTCATCTCCAGGGGCTGTGTTTGGGCTTTCTTCTAGGGATGCTTGTAATTCGTTAATGGAGAAAGGATTTTTGTACGGAAGGATTCTATTGGTTGAGAAGTCTAATTTTTTTTATTCTGTTAGATTTTTCAGGGTTAAAAAGGTCTTGTTCCGAGATTCTTTAGAAATGGTACTGAGGGAATGCCCAATTATGTTAGCGACTTGGGTTTGATTGCTGATGGTACTTCCGTTAATACAAAGGATAGGGAGGGGAATAGGGCTGCGGTGTCCTGACATCTTTTTAATTTGTCGCCAATTTTGGGGGATTGGCGTATCTTTGCTAATTTTAGATACATATTGTTTCTAGGAGGCTCGTTTAGCTTCTATGAAGGTCCTTCGGGCGATGGCAGATGCTCTTTTATAGTCCATGTAATTTTGTAACGTTTTAGTTCTTATGAAAATTCTTTGCACTTTATCACGTTTTCTTTTATCGTCTTGGCACTGTTGGTTCCACCATGGAGTAGTGCGCCTGCTGGTGTTGTGGTTAGTCTTTGAGATGTGTTCGCCAGCTGCTTTCTGTAGTTCTGCCGTGAAGTAGCAGATATTCGCCTCTTTATTGGGTTGGAGTTTGGCTGTCGTCAATGCGAAGGCGGTCCAATTTGCTCGGTAATAATTCCATCGTTTCCTGGAAAGTGGGGCTCTTTGAGCAAGAAACTTAATCATTATTGGGTAGTGATCGCTACTACATAGATATGAGTAAACGCTCCAATGGTTTCTGTGGGGCAATTAAGGTTGGTTTGCTGGTGATAATGTGTTGGGGTATTTGTATTTAAGATGTTGATGTATTGGCGCTCTATTAGGTCTGTTGTGATACGTCACGAGTGTTTGTTTTCGTATCGTTCCAGTAGTGGCTTCTGGCGTTGAAGTCGCCAAGGATGAGGAATTGCTCTGGTAGTTGCTCGAAGAGGGCTTCGAGGTCCTGGCGGTTTAGGGGCAGGTTAGTGGACAAGTATATAGAACATACTGTTATGAGCTCTAGACAATGTAGCCGAACGGCTATTGCATTTAGGGGCGGGTTTAAATGGTATTGCGTGTGTGGGATACTTCGTCGCGTGTAAATGGCGTTTTCTTTGGTCGAGACGGTTGTAATGAAATGACAAACATATTTGTTATTCAGATGCTGTGTGGGTTTAAGTGCATAGTCTCGTCGAGACAAATGCACACTGGGTCTTTTTTGTGATTATTTTTTGTAATGATTCGAAGTTGGCCCGAAGGCCACGAATATTCCATTGCAGGATTTGACTTTGTTTGTCATATTCTTCGGTTTGTAAATCTATTTAGGAGGCTTGGAGGCTCCGTATTAGGTGGAGCTACCGGACTTTGTATAGGGCTTGTGTGTAGTTTGTTTCAGCGTGCCTGGTATTATCGGGCTCTGTGTTTTTGTCCGCATTGTTAGTTTTCTTAGCGAGAGGTTCCGTACATATTACCTGTGGGCGCTGCAGCTTTGGTTTTGTGTTGCAATGGGTGCTTAATAGAGGTATTTCTCTTTGGATAGCGGTTGGGAGTGTTAGTTGTGAACACTGTATTGACAGTGGGGGGGCTGTATGTCTGGAAGCATTATTGGTATCCAGTTCCTTGTTTATTGTCAATTCTTCTATATTTGTAGTGAATATGTGGCTCTTGATGGAGGTTGGTAATCTATATGGTGACATTTGGAAAAGGAAAACGTCTTTTGGGGGCTTTGTACTTCTATTTTGTGTTGGTGTGCTTAAGTCAAACGGTGCTGTTTTCTCGGCTTTAGATGCCGGGCAATGGAAGTCTGGTGTCAGGGGTTGTGGGTTTATGGGTTGTTGTGGATGGGTGAGAGTAGCTCGCTATCGTAGCAAATAGTTTCTGTGTTTTAACTGCTGGGCTTTTAGTTCGTGAGGAGGAGAAAGTGACAGATTTGGGGGATTCTTGGTGGCTTCTTTTTTGTGTTTGCGCTTTAGGTAGGTCTGTTTCGTGGTGCTGTAGGGTTCTCCACCCCTACATGTTTATAAACCCCCCCCCCAAAAAAAAAAATATATGTATATATAGGGTATTCACCGCCGCTAAAATTCGGCTGACAACAATTTTCATTTTTCCCAAGTGCTCATCGAGAAAGGCCAGTTCAAATATTTAAGTCTGTTTTCTTAGCTTGTTGCCTCCATCCCCTTTGTATCAAACTCAAAATTAAGTATGGCGTCTTTTATTTCCAGACCCATTAATCACGCTAACCATCAGTTCCAATTAATAACGATCATTATTAACCATCAATTCCCAATAATTTCAAATATATTTACTCTTAAATAATTATTTATCAATCGACAAAATTTCTAATTATTGTAATAACAAAGTCATAATCGAATGTGATATTTCTTCGTTTTACTTTGCTACCATTCTCTTAAATTCTAGTTGTATATTGAGTAATTCATGGTTTCGCCAAAACTACAAATCGTCGTACAAAGACTCCTTAATTTTGTAAATTAACGCCATTCGAACCTAAACTCTCCCATTTATTAATTCGACCAATTAAGTTCTCACCAAGTACTATATTCTTATTAAAATATCTCATTTAGATTTGTAAATAAACTTATTTTTGTAACCTTGAATTCATATCCTATTTTTCATTCAAGCATCCTTCTTCAAATTCTTTCATTGCTAAGATATTTAGGATCTTAGCTGGTGCCCTTAGTTATCTAGGCTCAATATAATTCAACTTAGCATTCAATAAATTCTCATAAACTATCCCACTCAAGTGCTTAGTGGTTCAGTTTCGACGTGGTGGGGGGTCTTAATTTTGGGCTTTCTAGGGGTCCTAGCCTGTTTTCCTTGGATATTGAGTTGGTTGAGGGTTGTTAGGTCCAATGTTGGTTTGGAAGTTAATTCGGTGGTGGAAGCAACGATAGCATAAGTTTGAGTACTCAACTTTCTTCCTTCCTCCGCCGTCCTTTAAGGCTTAGTGCTTTCGGATGCCAAAACGGACAGTTCTAATCCGTACCTCCTGATGGAAGTTGAAGTGCGGACATGTTCGCTTGAATGCGTGATGGTTATCTCCACAGTTAATGCATCTTTCCTTTGTTTTGTATTGTTCACTGTATTCTTTTTCGCTGCATTTGAAGCATAATTGTGGATGTTTTCCAATATTTGGCCGGATGACCAAACATGAGGCACGATCGACATTGAATTGAAGTGAGTTCTTCCTGTATTCGGATTGTTGTTCCTGCGAATCCGATTATTTCTGGAATGGTTTGCTGTTTTGAATGTTATTTTGGCGATTTTCAGCAGAGTGAGCGTGTAGGCACAATCTATTTGATGGCCGTCATCTTCAAACAGCCTTTGTATCCCTTGGCATATGAAGGCCTCCGTACTTGTGGATCCAAGTATAAATCTGTTAAGTAGTGATTATTTTTGTCTCTTGGTTTTATTTGATTATCACCTAAGGCGGTGAGAGCCAGTATTTTTTTCTTGTATTTTGCTGACTTGGCTTTAACTGTATCCTCTGTTCGGTCAGGATTGATTGAGAATTCTGGTTGTGACTCTTCTGTAACGACTTGTAGTTGTTCTTGCAGTTCGAGTGCACAGAATGGTTCATTTCTTGTGGTTTTGAGCGTTATGTATCTCGACCAACAAGCCGGTCCGAATATTATTCTGAGGTCGTTTATTTTTTGTGGGGGTTTTGTTTGTTCATTTTGTAGAGTTGGTGAGTCAATAATAGTATACATGGCCAATAAGTGAAATTCAACACCCCTGCCCGTGGCGGCCCACACTGACCACAACAAGGGACCGGCACTACTGGGCGCCTTTTACATGGCCCTGGCTGGAACCACTAGGCGTGGCGCTATACGCCTTCACCACTACCCCTTGGGAACACCGGACCAAATCCACACATAGCAGAGTAGCGGATAAAGCTTGGCGAGACTTCCGAGCGGTTAGGATCACCACGCCTAACATCTTTACGTCGTAGTATTCGGTTGTGCGATAAAAATGAGCGCCGGGTCATGATCGGGGAGGTACATGGGCAGGAGAAGAAGGGGCCAACAAAAGGGTAGAGAAAAAATAGTTGTAAAGCGACGACGAAAAAGCAGGGGCACAGCGAGGGAGAGGTCGTACAGGAGACGGAGATTAGGGGTTAACGAAGGAAGACGGGCTAAGCTGGGGCCCGTCAGCACGGCGTCCAGTCGCCGCGCCCTTTACGGGGTCTGATGGATCATGCTGCTATCAGTGGAGCGTATGACGAGGAAGCGTTTGAATCCAGCGCACATCGAAAACGCCAGGTAGCCTATGAATGAGGGGCCCCCGACGTAATCGAGGCTCCGCTCTGCGCAGTTCTGGTCTTCGTCTAGGACTACTCACCCGGGGATGCAACGGGGCCGGACGTGCCGATCTTGGCCTGGTCGCTTACCGTAAGGCAGCAGACTCATCCGTCCCCGTGGATGGAGAGAAGCCCCGAGTCTTTTTAGGAGAGGGGGGCGAGGAAAGAACCCTTTTCTCCTCCACCGGCAGTAGCCCCCAGGCCAGATGGACCGGCCTCAGCGAGATCCTTCTCCGAGATGGAGAAGGTCCTGCTGCCACAGGGGCACCAGCCGGAGGAGGAAATCCCTCCTCCCCCTATAGTCTTTGAAACCCGAGCCGTCTGATGGCCTCGTACGGGAGCGGACTCCGGTTCGGTGCTGGCACCGAGCCCAGGTCCGTCCTAATGAAAGGTCCTACCGTCTGGGGCTGGATTGCCTCAGGGACCATGCCCATCTCAGGCGGGGGAAGAGGGGGTCTCCATATGGCCATCCTAGGTCCCATTCATTGCTTAAGGTGTCTTTTGTCAGGGAAGATGGGGGCACGTACGGTGACCCCCTCTAAGCTCAATATGCGAGCATGCAGGTCTTTAGGGAAAGGGGCCGATGGGCCCTATCGTACCGCTCCCACCGAGAGGGGTCAATTATGGGCCGCCTGCCTTTCTTGGCAGTCCCCTTAGAACGTAAAGGATGGACTTCAGCTGGTGAAAGGGCGTCGCCCAAGTGCGACCCGAGAGAAGGGGGGAGTCCCCTACATCCGTAGACAAAGGAAAGAACTAAGCCTCCTTTTTGGTTGAAGAGTTTTGGAGGGTCCCGTGCACACGAAAGCACTGGGGAACTCCATTTTTTCGGTGGAGCTCCCCGAGGGTGGGTCCGTCGATTTAACAGGGGGAACTAGAGCGAGATTAATTGTTTGGTCATCATCATCGGGCATGGCGACCCTATTTATTCTACAGGATGCATACGCTAATCACCTCACGCAGTAGCCCGCTCTGCGAGGGTTGAGTACGGGGCCGGCAGAACCAGCTGCCGCCCTTTGAAGCCAATCCTTCCGCCCATCGGGGTGGTGGCTCCACCTTGGGCACTACGTAAAATAGATACAGATTAAAAGTAGAAGTGAGGAAGGTGTGGATGGGAATGAAGAAGCTTGTTAAAAACTCACTACCCCAGATTGGAGCTCAAGGGTGAGGGAACGTTGTCCCCTACCTCTCAGCCCCGATTCGGGATAGAAGGGTGAGAGGAAGCTGGTGAGCATCTACCCTATGAAATAGAGGCCTACCAGAGAAAGTTAATGGAGAGGAGGTAGGAAAAGTGAGGAAGTAGGGTAGAAACGCAGGCTGTCTGAAAAAAAAGAGGCTAAGTTGGGGCCGGACGGGGCGCCGAGTCCCGTCAGCACGGTAGACAAGAAGGCAAATCGCCTCGCCCCCTCGGGGGATTTGCGTCTGGTAAAAATAATGGCCGTTGTATTAGGGATATGGTGAATCCGGTGGATAATGCACGAGCCACTATTGAACCGACGGCTCTCTGGAGCAGGGTGGTGGCTATCGCCGCGGACGGGCTCGTCACTCAGATGGCAATATTGTCTGCATAAAGGGAGCACTGCACGGGGGCTAATATATGTTTTGAGAAAGAATTGATCGCAATTATAAAAATAGTGCTAAGTACACTTCCTTGGGTGACACCCTCATATTGTACGAGCTTCGAAGATCGACACAGAAAGAGCGGTCTTTTAAGAAGTTACGTATAAACAATGCCAAGGGTCCACGAACTCCCCTGTCATATAGCTGTTGTATGATCAAGCGCCGCTAGACGGTATCATATACCTTTTCTAACTGAAATATTGCGGTGACGAAGGTTCTTCTAGAGAAAGCAAGACCAATATCATGGTCAAGTAGAGTAAGAGGGTCCAGTGTGGAGCGATTTGGGCGAAACTCAGGTTGGGACGAAGCTCCTGTTCTTCAAGATACCCCATTAAGCGGGCGTTCACCGTGCGCTCGAGCAACTTGCATAGGCATGAGGTAAGGGCAATTGGCCCTACTTTGTTGGATTGGAATGATCTTTTCCTGGTTTGAGGAGTGGGAGGTAGTGCTGTGGCGCCATTCTTGGGGATAAGTTCCGGAGAGGAAAATATTAAAAATTGTCAAGACGCACTGAAGGGCATTTACATGGGCGTGTTGGATGAGTGTGTATGATATTAAGTCATCTAAAGGCTAGAGTTCTTTCATCAAGAAGGGTTCGTGGTAGCCCAGTTTTCTGGACGTTTCAAACATTATTGATTGCGATTCTATCAGTGCTTTATGTCGGTTAAATTCAGGGATCCATGGGAGATTGAGTTGAGCGTGTTCGCAATTAGCTGTGCAACGTTCTGGGGAGAACTGATTAGGACGGATGATAGGGAAGTAGAGGGGTGTCTTGAGGAGTCGCGGATTTTATAGATTCTTCGCCAGACCTCAACTAAAAGGGTGCGGGATGAGGGAGGATGTATATTGAATCCAGGAGTGACGTTTTGCCTGGCGGGTCCGGCAGGCGAGGGTGCATTGTCTTTTATAGTTAATGTAAGAAGACGTGCGTGGATTATCTCGTTGCCCAGGACCCCCACATGCCCAGGGACCCAGCAAAAAATAATTCTAGATCGGGACGCATTTTGGATCAGCCAGTTGCAAATTTCTGTGACCAGGGGATGGGACGCATTAAAAGATCTAATTGACTGTAAGACAGTCCTTGAGTCGGACAAAATGACAAAATCACTAAAAGGTAAAATTTGGATGAGTCTAAAGGCTAAAAGGATTGCTGAAAGTTCAGCAGTAAAAATGGATGCTGATGGTGGCAAAGATAGAGTTAGGAATTCTCCTCCTGGGTAGATGACTGCGGCACCCACGCCACCGTCCGACTTAGAGCCATCCGTGTATAGTGGGCAGCATTGTTTATGTGAGGTTGAATGCTCTAAGAACAGGCTCTTAATGATGCTAGGGTCCATGGAGGACTTCTCCAGACTCCACATGTTGGTACATACTCTGGGGAGAGGAGCAGGCCAACTAGGAGTCAGTAAGGATGTAAGGGTAAGGACCCTTGGAGCACCCAGGTTAGAGAGATGATCTCCTATGCGAAGGTTCAAGGGGCGGGGTAAAGATTGCAACTTATCATATGCCGCCGTTGATTAGACAACATACAGGCATCTGTAGACTTCTGATACAGGGGCTTACTGTACTCGGCAGAGGTATCACATGCAGATTTGAAGTCTATGGTAGGGCAAAGGAAGTACCTCACTCTCGCAGTAAAGGCTGTTGACAGGAGAAGTACGGAAGGCTCCACTGGAAAGGCGAACTCCGAGGTTTCGAATGGGGTTCAGCATTTTAAGGGTTGAAGGGGAAGCCGATGATAAATTTGACAGCCATAATCCAATTTGAATTGGACGAGGGATGTGTATAATGTCCACAATGTTTGTCGGTCACTGCCCCACGAAGTGTGTGAGAGGACTTTCAAAATTTCTAGAACTCGCAGACAGCCTATTCGAAGTCGGTGTAGGTGTGGTAACCAGGATAACTTTGGATCGAGAGTTACGCTAAGGAACCGAAACTCGGAGACAAACACTATATCTGCGCCTTGTAAGGAGATAGATGGCGGAACAAGAAACCCTCTGCCTTGGTGGAAATACATTGCCTTTGGTTTTGTTCGTGAAAAAGCGGAATCCCTTAAGTTGTGCTCTTTTCGATACAGCATCGACCACCAGTTGTAGCCGACGCGCTGCTGATGGAAGGCGAGGTGAGGAACAGTATAGTGCTAAATCATCGACAAACAGAGTTGCCGATACACCCTCTGGGAGAGACGAAATAATATCATTGATGGCAATTATAAAACATAAGACACTTAAAACACTGCCCTGCGGAACTCCCTCCTCTTGGGGTTGCAGGTCAGAGTATGCGTCTCCAACACGTACCTTGAAGGATCGAGATGCTAAAAAAAACTTTGAATAAGTGAAGGTAAAAGGCCTCTCATCCCCCAGACGTATAGCTGCTTCAAGATGCCGTATCTCCACGTTGTGTCGTAGGCTTTCTCAATATCGAAAAATATGGCCAGGACTTGATGCTTTAATGAGAAAGCTTTCCGGACCGATCCCTCGAAACGTACTAGTAGGTCAAGGGTACTATGACCTTTGCGGAAGCAACATTGAAATGGAGAGAGAAGGTGATTGGTTTCTAGGAACCAGTTTAGGCGCTCCAATATAATTTGTCCAGCAACTTACTCAAACAGCTGGTGAGAGCTATAGGGGGTAGTGATCTGCGTCCAACCCATCCCTGCCCGGTTTGACAAAGGAAAGGATGATCCCAATGCGCCATGATGACGTGTAAAAACCCTTCACCCATATAAGGTTGTACAAATCAAGTAAGAAGAGAGTAGAATGTGGATGTAGGTGCCGAATCATATCGAAATGGATCTCCAAGGCCAGGGGAAGTAGATCTGCAAAGGGACAAAGCGCTATGCAGCTCATGGATGCTGAATAGAGCGTTATAAGGAAGGTTAGATTTTGTTGTGAAGTTGAGAGAATGAGATTCTTCCTTCGATTTGTAGGATTGAAAAGCCATATCGTAACGACTGACACTGCTGACGGCGCGGAAATGGTCAGCAAAAGCATTGCTGACCGCCAGGCTGTCATTCTCCAAGGAACCGTGTAAGTTGAGTGTGGGGATATGATGATCAGCATAACGGCCCCTGATATTATTAATCCTCTTCCAGATCTTAGCCGTAGGTGTCATAGAGGAAATTGATGAAACGTAACGGCACCATGAATTTCGGCGAGCCTGACGAATGGTTCTTTGGCGAAGCGCACGAGCTCGGTTTCGGTCGACCTTGTTGCACAAAGTTGGGTTCTTTCGGAATCAGGCATGGGCTAGCTTGTAGTTTTTGATAGCTGTTGCACACGCCGAGGTCCACCAGGGCACGGGTGGTGGATCGTCTCCGTGAGATGTTCTGTGTTACTGCATTGTAGATAGTTGATGCAAAGTATTCTACTGCCGCGTCCACTCCATTGAAGGTCCCAAGGATGCACTTGTAAAGGACGCCTCTTGGAAACCTTCCCAATCTGCATGACTTAAGTCCCACTTAATGGGCATGGTTGTATGAGGGCTAACTTGAAGGGTCCAGAAGACAATAGGGAAGTGGTCACTCCCATGGAGATCGTCAAGAATTGACCATCGAAATTTCGTGAAGCAATCAGGGGAACAAACAGACGGGTCAACACAGCTAAAAGAGTCCGTCTGGACAAGATAAGAGGTAAAATCGCCAGTATTTAAGACACAAAGAAAGTCAGATAATAAAAGAGACTCTAAAACACTGCCTTTGGCATTTCGAGTGATGTCATCCTAGTATGGGTTACGAGCGTTAAAATCTCCTAGTAATAAGAATGGGGAGGGCAACTGGTCTATAAGTTCTAAAAGGTCGGGTCTTGACAATGATAAACAAGGGGGTAGGTAAATAGAGCAAAGGGTAAAAAGCTTAGTAAGAAAAACCCTCACGGCAACAGATGGAGGGTAGTATGTAGGGGATGGGAGAAACATGGTGGGGTGAAGATACCATGATTGACCCCTTCCCCCCCCCATGAGAGGAGCTTCCAGCAGGAGCAATAGAGTTGAAAGTGAGAAAGCCGGGTACCGGCGGAAAGGGCCGTATACAGTTTATTCTCCTGAAGACAAATAATAGCGGGGTGTAGAGTCGTCAAAGAATTTTGAGTTCTTCCCACTTTGGAAGAACTCCTTGACAATTCCAAGGTAAAAAGGAAGATATTATGTGGGACGATTAGATACCACTGTGGATATCCTTTTCTCTTTTGTGGCCTATATTGTATTTGAGGTTCGTCCCAAAGAGCTTGGGAGACGGAGAGCTGATTTTGAGGAGCCTGCTTTTGCAGGGGGAGAACCGACCGAGGCCCTTGATTGTAATTCGGGCTCACAACCTGGCGGACAAGGAAGATCGAGAAGGGATTTTCGGCCGGTAGATCCGGATTCATGGGTCAAGGGTATTTTCGGTGTCTGAGGAGTTGGTCCAGCCGCCGCTATTGGTGATGTTGGAGTATCAACTGCTTCCATCGGATCAGAGGTAGAAGGGTGAGTGGAACGAACAAGCGATCTGAGCGGGGTGTATATCTGCCACCCTGTGAATGTTCAGCCATGGGGAAAGAGTCCATTGAAGATTCTCGAGGTTCGGCCGAGTCAGCTCCAGAAGCTGCCCGCTTATTGTTGGTCGATGACCCAGGTGAGGAATCCTTCCTCTTACCCCTGGACTTTGGGTCTCGGGGCCGGGTGGATGAACCTTCACTGGTCGATGTTGAAGATTCTTCCAAATAGCGTCTGATGTCTTCAAGTATCTCACCCTGAGCCTCTCTCCCAGCTAGAGCTGCCGGAGAGAGAGGGGGGCTACATTGGTTACCTCGGTGTGAGAGCGATGCTTCGACTGCATATCCTGAATGTTTCCGACGCTGCGAGTAGATGTAGGATGAAGTGCTTCAGGCTGGTCGGTTTCGTCCACCGTCACGTAAAACGTCAAAGAGCCGGCCGAGTGGAGAGGTTTGTGCTTGAGCACGCAGGCGGGCCTCTCATATCTAGACGTAGGGAGTCGCGCAAAGCGAGAACCTCCTTTTCATATAAAAATATGGAGCAGAGTTTTGACGTATAACTGTGGGTAACTCCACAGTTGGCACGGCGAGGTGTTTTGGTGCATTCGGGGCCATGGTAGTCAGAGCTACAATTCACGCAGGAGCGTGGGTGCCGGCAGGCACGGCCAACATGTCCAAATTGATTGCAATTGAAGCAGCGTCTGTGTAGTTCGATGTAGGGACTTACCGGGACACGAAGGTACCCAGCTTTAATATACTGCGGCAGTTCTTGTCGTTCGAATGTTAAAGTCAGTGTGGCGGTTGGGACTCTAGTGGAACCTAATGTTTTAGTTACCCTGTGTACGTGTGTGACACGTTGGGTACTAACTTACTCTGAAGGCGGGTGGGGTCGTAGTCCCTTAGTTCGTTTGAACGGACTACACCTTTGACAAAATTCAGACGCAGATGGGGCGAGCCAGTTACTAGAATTTCACCTATTAAAGAGATTTCGCACAAGGTTGTGTTGAGAGTGGGATGACACCTCGACTACGACATCACCACTACCTCTTGACCACATCCGGACTCAAAAGATTCATTGACGTCAAACATCTACTTTTGCAAGTGGGGTATCGGATGATGAACTCATGACAAGAAAGCGAGGATAATCTAGATCTGGGTCTACTTCGTTGAAATAGGGGTCCAACGAGCGAGGGAAGGCTGAAAAAAACTTCTCATTCTCCCTCGGGACTTCCCACCATGGAGGCCTACAAGGGCCCGGCACTACTGCAACTCTACAATCAGTTACGTCCGGTATGTCCTCTTGGGAATGGATACGGATCCACCACACCATCTTTAGAAACCTAAGAGGCTACCTGAG